>DWME01008608.1:0-11577 GCA_018244795.1 Parelbella ahira ahira
CTTCTAAGTAGGCATTGCACCTGCAAATACAGTCAATTATTGCAACGTGTGAAGGAGCATTTCTTCAGGCAAGCTATTTTTATATTACGATAGTTTCCAATCTACCTGTCATACATATATCAGAGACGGTTACGTAAGCGTCGCCCTCTTCTAAGCAAACTTCACAGGGCGCCGCTGTAAAACGCGGAGACAAACACTTGTCGCTAATGAATGCCGATTTATTGGTTTACATTGACCAGTTAATGACAGCCCTGAAGCATGGTCGCCCAATCTATAATACATAACATTACGCATGTATTTCTCCGAAGGGGTTCGCAGAGGAGTGTAATACTCCCACTTTTCACCAGATATGTTGGACGTCTTGTACTCAAATCTAAACTTCAACCCGCTGTTCGGAATTGCAAGTTAAAAAAACCCGACTATGCTATGGATGACCCAGGTACCGAATCCAAGATCTTTTAATCAGCAGTCGCGCTTACAGCCACTTGACCAACGAGTTAGTCAAAAAATCACAGTTAGACATAAGCACCAACAAACAAACAGATCCACCAATAAAAATTTTACCAAGCAACTAACTATCGTACACAATATGTCTATAAATAAATCTTTAAAGGCCAAGACTACTGAATCCAAGACATTAAAAACGCACACCCACAACAGATTGAGTTATTGTAAACGTAAACACGAGAGTCATATCAATTAATTCCCAGCGAAGTTCGTACAATGTGAGCGTCTAATATATTCAAAGTTTGCGATTGGCTCGAAGACAAATACGTGGAATATGTTATTGTGACACATCGTGCCCATACAACCGCGTAATGTGATTGAATTTATTGTATGACAAAGTCGTTTGTGGTTCGACTTGCGTGTTATTTGTTTGTACATACATCTATTTAAAGGAGGAAACGTAATAAAGATCGAAAATGTTACCGCGATGACATGGTTATAGGGACAATATTGACAAGAGAATATTGGGTTTAGAGACAGTATAATTATGAGAAGTTGTCAGTATTGATAGGAAATTGATGCCCAGTGGTATATTAATTGTTAAAGAGGGTCGATGATGGTGATGATGATGAAGTTATAACTTTTAAACTTTGATTTATATTTTGTTATAAAGACAGGCTTGTGGTAACGCAGATTAAATTAGATTACATTTTGAATTTGAGAAAGTCCGATCCACTTTTCGGATATTATCGATTGTTCTAACATGCAATTCCTAGTAGCGGCTCCGAGTCTGATTTATGGCAATAGGCTCAATATCCCTTCCATGATAGGACCTATAACGTAACTTGTGGTACGTGAGAGTGTACTGCATACCTTAGCATACACCTTCGGGGATTATATGCGCGATGGATCGGACCGACGCCAACAGGAAAAATAATGACAATAAGCAGTTTATTTTAGAACTTTAAGTTTTAACTTAAGCGGATTATTACATACAAACGCGTATTTAATGCACGAATAGGTATAACATAACAGATAATCAATTCGGACAGTGAAAATTGTTAACATGGGACTTGCCAAAGTCAACCGATGTAAAGTTAAAGATTGTGAATTGTATACATGTACGAGTAGCAATTGCTTGATCGAAGTGTACTGTAACGTCCCAATAACGCAAGACGCAGTAAGATCACATACAATTCAGTACGTAATTGAAGCATACATGTATGTGGTTCATAAGAAACAGCACGCAAATATGGGAAAAATTTGGGCAAAATACATTGTGATTTTTTCTCTACTACTACACGCACCCACGAGTGTGAGTCATTGCACCTACCCTAAACGACCCAACCCAACCCTACAATCCAATCACAGTGATACTTTTGTAATAATCACGATGATGAAGTTTATATTTAAATTTAATAATTCCAAATGGTCGGTTTCATACGACATCTGGCGGCTAAATTTCCTACTATTATCGCTTCAAGTTCTACACAAGCTCCATCTGTGTTGAACAATATCTACAACTTATATCGCTTGGACAATTTTAGTTTCGTAATGTTAGGAAAAGAAAAGTTACGTTGGGTACACAACGCCATCTATATGTTATTTCTGAAAACATCTCATGATTGTACATTGCACAAAGAAAACTTCAGAATTTAATTCCTAGATGGCATTGTGATTTTTAAATTTACACAAAAATATATATATGTGCTAAATATGCATAGAATAATGAATTTATGCTAACTTTTAATTATATTTTAAATTAAACCTACAAACAGAATACTAGGGCGTGTTTATGAAACAGTGACATGTGAGGGATTCTATAAATGTAACTTACAGGTGCACACCTCAAGACAATGAACAATACTTCCTTTCAACTAAATAATATGTCATGCGGCATCTATCTCAACTTTTCAGCAGTTTTGTATATACATCAAAGGGCATTGCTGCCATTTTTAACTTAATTTTAACATCATTCATGTATTAAGTACACTTATACTGTATTCTTCTAACATTCAATGACGATACTCCGGCCGGTGAAGTTACATTTGCAAATGGGTTATTATATTTCAAATTTTTACAATAATACAACACTATGACAAAAGTATTTTTGAACGACATCATTCACAAAACGACAAAAACTTATTCAAAACAATGTCAAAGGATATGATAAATGTTTTAGTTTCAACCTTTTTATCCGTGTTACTCGTTTATGTAACAAGATATTTGTTTTACGGGATGAGTCCTCAACTTTGCCGCACTGATGATAAATTACTTTTGCAAAAGCTCCGAAAAAAAGCGACATTATTAAAAATTGGTTTTAAAAATATTTTTAGGCCACTCCTTAACTTTGACATCCCGTTGGCTTCTGATACGATTTTCGGCGATATATAATACATTTAAATAATGAATTGTGACGTACTTGGCCTTGTATAAGAGACTCTCACACCTGCCATCATCAGCATCTACAATATCATCAACAATACCGTAAGAAACGATTCTAATAGATCTTATTCACATCCTATTCTGTTATATTGTGCCGTATTAAAGTCCTGTGTGTGTATAATGATTTTTACATTAGTACATATTATGTATAAAGTATTAGTCACCGATCTGAAACAATGTTACGAGTCAATGTAGAGCGGTGAGATTTAAATCAATACCGGTCCATTGAATGCGATAATAATCAAATTGAAATATATATTTCGCACGAGGGACGTGTTGTAGATTTCAAAATGATATTGCGTCCAACATTTCGCAATATTAGTGCTCTGATTTTCATGATGGATAAACATATACGATTTCTGAATAATATTTTGGGCCCTTATAATGATTTCGTATTTACGTTCTGATATTATAAATTTGCTTTACGTTTGTGCTCGCTGTACAGCAATATACTAACGCCTATTCCATAGTGGGACGTATAACATGACTAGCCTATCAAGGGAGTGTACTACACTATTCTGCTTACGCCTTCGGGAAAACAGGCTTGATATTGTGTTATGGTTTACACTACCATTGTTTTATTAAAACTAATTATATTCTACTAAAACAAAATTATATTAAGGCGACTAAGTTATACGCTTTGTCTTTCAAAGCAGACCAAAGTAATGCAAGAACAATTGGGTGGTTTGACTGGTGACAAGTGGGTACTGTACCCCATAGGTAGCTGAGTCAAACAGGGCTTACATTACACACACGCACACAGTGCGTAATAGTTAGGATTTTGAACGTTTATCGTCTTAGTCCACCTGCTTACCAGGCATTACAGACGGAAACGCAATTTTTCAAGATAAGTAATGTTCCTTTAAGTATGTAAAGCCTGCCAAGCCACACTTGGCCAGCGCAGTAAACTGTGCCCGTAAACGTTCCCATAATGAGAGGGAACTTAAACTCAACAGTGGAATTATAAAAGACTTGATGATAAAAGCAATTAACGTCTAGTGTACGAAAAGCTATTACTTTTTACGACGACTTTAGCACACATTACCACGTTAGCTGACACTTTATGATAAGAATTCTTGTTATTGTTATGTTATCTTATTTGAAGTTGTTATTACTTTAATAAATGAAATTTTATTTAAAATTTTAATATAACAATGATATTCTTATTTTAAACACAATGCTAACAAAGCTACATATGTAACAAGGAGACATAAATTAATTGAGCGTTTTGCATTATTTACTTTTCAAACCTGAACGAGTCTAATGATTATAGACGGTTATATAACCCCAAGCCCCAAAGGCTCATAATATCATTACTTTTTAGAAATTATTGCTTTTGTTTAATTTGTGGAGCCATAAAAGATTCGGTACACTTTGCATGTATAACTCTACTCTCTACTCTAGAACATAATGTGCTTATATATTATGATATACATACATATTAATTGAAGCTCATTCCACGTCCATTCGTTCATTTGCATTTTCATTTTCTTGTCATATAAGACGACTTTTTAGTCGTGTAAAATTACATGTCCAATAGATACAATTTAAAATAGAAATTGTGATGCACATAAAAATTGGAAAAATGTAGAGTAAATGACATTTCTTTGTTTGCAGATCAACAGAACACGTGTATTTCATTTGAAAACTTTTATTTTCCAAAGTAATTAACCCTATACATTTATATAGTAAGAAATATTATTTTTAAAAGTACTAAGTGTTTTCTGTTAGAAAAACGCTTACGCGTTCTGTGAAAATGAAAAACTTCAAGATCTGGAGCGAGCTGGAAAATTTTCCCAACTGCCATTGAACGTATTGACTGGAAACGTTGAATAGCTCGTAATGATATATGACGAGTGAATTATAGCTGTATTTTTACCCTTTCAACGTAGCCTTCGATGGGTTATTTATGGCTTCGTAGGAAATTGGTTTTATTTTATTTTGTAAAATTACTACACCGCCTGCTGGCACATTGTAACTCTACAATACATAGCAATAGATAATGTGTAGCTTATAACATCACGACTGCGTGCGACAGACTGCGACTGCGTACCTAGGATTTGGTAGACTGAGGAGTGCGTGAGTGGAGAAGAGTCGATCAGTATTCGCGCTTGCAACATTTTTAGGTTGTCATGATTTATCAATGAGAATGAAGAAGAAGGACTGGGACGGGTAATGTGCCCAACAAAGGGTTGAGGGTGACGATGATAGGTGATGGAAGGATCACGATGATGAGGCCAAAGATAATTACGACATGAAGAACGTGAATATTATTCAACGCGTGGCAAACTACAGATGTTTCAAATTAACGGTCGAATTAAAACGAAAACATTGAATCCCATTTCCATATTTCTGTAATACATTCTCGTTTCGATTTCACGAAAAGTAGAGTAGAGAGTAGTGAATAATGTGACACTTGACTGACCCTTTTACGTTTGACTTTTCGTGCGAAAACTTTAAGCTCTACAAAGTTTTTGCAGCCGTTGTTAAAATTGAACGATCCATTTGGTGGTTCTGTTCGGGTGAAGTAGTGTTTATATACTTCAAAACTGTGTTATTATTTTGGGAAATAGTTTTAATTGTTTTGTTTTTATATCATGAAAGCAAATTTGAGTGCTGGCTCGCTTTTAGGGAGAGTTATTGTAACAATTCTAGTGCAGATCAGCCGAATGTTATTGTCATGAGAAACAAAGAAAACATTGTCCATGGTTTTATATTAGAGACTCGTTTTAAGCTTCCTAGTTTCATATAAGATATACAGACAAATTTGATTTTAATATGGTAGAGCCCACAGTTATTGCTGGTTTGAGTTAAATATAGTACCGATTTCAATAGATATCTAGGTTTGAAAATTTTCATAAAACATATGATGTTTTTATTTATTTGTTTTAATTGTTTACTATTTATTGTAATTCAAGTATTTACTACTTATTTAATTTAACCACTTCTTTTAAATTAATAAATTATAAATATGTGAATGTACTTGCAAATATTTTGAATATTACATTGTCGACACACGTTACCAAGATAGGAACATTTTTGCTGAAGCTTCTTGTGTCTAAGTAACACCATCAGTAACTATTACAAAGTGTAATGTAACTAATTTAAGCGGTTCCCCCGCGGAATATAATTTTATATAATATAAGGCCACGAAGCTCATTCAACGGGAATTATGTCGGAGAAGTAATGGCGCAATTTCCTCTGTCCTTTACACAGACAAATTGTGGGAAAAATAAAATTTATATTTTCTTGTCAGCGTAAAGCAATCGCGTACATTATCTTTATTTTTAAAACTCTAGCGTTCTTTATTCAAATTGATATGTTTAATTGTGATGAAATAACATGTTTATAACATGTATATATAATTATATATGCCACGTGACATGCGACTCATAAACAGGGTAATTAAGTTTTTTTTAATTAAAAATAATTTCGTCTATGAAGAGATTGATGAATGTAGAAGAAGCACGGCAGGTCGGCAAGGATAGACATATTACGCACTCCATGCCCTCTGCCTATCCCGTAAGGGATCTGACCTATATGTATACATGTATGTAAAAATAACTTCAAATTATATAAATGGCTCTAGTTGCGAAACGAAAATAAACTAAATTAGTCATATTGATGTTTTTATTAAAGGTCAGTTCAAATTATATAAATCCTTTGCCTAGAGTATCGTAGTACCTACTCCCACGTTTTGCCAATTATGTTATAAGTCAAAATTCATATACCAATAAATTTTTATGTCCGAAATTGGCTGCATAGAAAAAAGCTTGGTAGCATTTACTTATACATTCAGAAATTATCTGTAAGATCTCGCCAAATCCTTTACCGAGTAGGCAGAGAGCATAAGTAGACAAACGAATCATATCAGGCTTATAGAAATAAAGATATTTACGACTTTTTTCTCTTTCCTTACTTTTAAACAAAACAAATAGTATTTTAATAGACACAAAATACTAAAATCAGAAAACTATGTCTTACTTAAATGGGTAGTGTTGCCCATCAAGTTTAAAACGCCCTGGGGTATCGGCTAGTGTGATAATCCACAACATAAATACTAGAAACACGCTTGAGTAGGGTAACCTCGGCGCCCCGAATTTCATAATGGCACATTAACAAACTTTAATCATTAAGTGCGCGACGGTTCGGAATTTGCTTCGTTAAAAGCTTCGCACATTGGAAAACACTCGTAACATCCGTTTTATATACAAATAAGCCTTAGTGTGTATACTTTTAATCTGATTTGCCCATATAAACATTCTTTTTTTGATCAACATCATATCATAAGCTGCTTTGTACGTTTACATAAAAACACGTGCTCATGAACACATGCACGCGCGCAAGCACGTACGCACGCACGCACCCACGCACGCACGCACTCATGCACGCACACACACAAACATGAGCAGTATATATATGTAACATTTATTGCTTATCTTTTATTTCAATGTTCATACCCTTGAGTTCATACCCTTGCATTTTTATACATAAAGTACGAACTGATTTCACGGGAAAACGTACAACTCTTTTTCAACTTAACGGTTTAAAATGACTATCGTAACACCATTAACTCAACGGTGTCTGATAAGTTTTTGTCGCAATTCAAGTGTCGTTTGTGTTTCTTTTTGGTGGCGTCTTGGCAGCCACCGAGCGAACTCGCGCCAAGCGATTGCAGTTTTGATGTAGCTGGCAATGTCGTGTGGTTCGCTCGCTTTCCCCTTTTTTACGTTTTTATATAAAATGGAGGAAAAATGTATTCTTTTATAAAAAATAAACAGGTAATCTACGAGTATTACATATTGATAACTAATTAAAAACCATAATTATATACAGGTACACACGTAAATAAACGTACAGACGTTTTGATGTAGCTGGCAATGTCATTTGGTTCGCGCGCTTTTTAGGTTTTTTCTTTTTATTAAATATTGACTTACGAAGGTAATAGAATAAATAGTAATAGTAAATACTCCCAAAAATCGTTAAGTTTTATTTTACACTAAGTGCACAGTCTTTTATATTATTTCAATTTCTTCTAAACATCGTAAAAGACAATGACGAAGAGATTAGCAAAACATGTTTCTTACAAATTGCCAGATATAAATTTCATTTTATTTTGCTTAAACAAGTTTTAATCCAGCTTACACATGGCGCAGATCATCGTTCGCAGGTGCTGTTTTTTATGTTACTAACAGTGTCGTACCGTGGAAACGTATAACTGAATTTTTAAAATTTCTGTATGGAACTAAATTGGAGCATAATATATCAAGCATATCAGTGAAATTTATTCAAAATGTAGACACTAGAATAACGCGCTTTTTTAGGTAACAAAATGTATATTTATTATGGGTGCTCTTTATATTTTTTTTTTATAATATGAAAGTACCTCGTTTTTAGACTTTCCAAAAATGACGAAAAATGCAATGTTAATAACAGTTATTGCATTTGATAATATGAATAAGAAGAAAGTGACGGCTGAGCTAAAAGCTGATGGGAAGCATTAATTACTTAAATGAAGGAAGGGAAGAATTAAAGATAAACATTACAATTTTAAAGAAAGGATGAATATACATATATACATATACAGTTGTACACATATATGTATATTTTCTTTCAATATAATGCTTGAAGTACGTCAATACGTTTAATCCAGCAAGTTGCAACGCAAAATGCAAAACCTTTCACCTTCATTAATGTCTCTTGAAACTGTAATGAAATTTCGATTAACGAAAAAACTCTTTTGCCGGGAAATTTGCACTCAAAGCAGCCGCGTCACCTGAACGGACTTTGGAATATTTCGAATCTGAATTCTCAATTAACACGGAGAGCTTTGAATGTTAATACTGAAGTCTGTGACGGAATTGTTATACTAAAACGGTTACCATTTCATTTAGGTCTTTGCCGTTTACATGTACTAGAGTTTCCTCTTCTATAATTAGAAATGCTGAATACAAATTATTTAAATTCTTCAATACGCTACAGGTATATATTTAAATAAGGGTGACAGATTTAGGAATAATCCCTGTTTTTTACGCGGAGGATTTCCGGTCCGAGTCACGGTCCAGAAAATGAATGATAAGCCTTTATACAGCCCTGCATAATATAATATGTATTTCTGTACTTATCTTTAATTATGTTTAAGTATTTGATAATAGTTTATATTAAGTTGTATTACCAGTTTTATTAGGTTACTGTAGAGTTGCCGCGCCTCTTGATCGAACATTGCTATATATATTATTAATATGCTATTATTAATATGCTATATATATATTCATTCTACAAAATAATAGAGCCCAAAGAATAATATTCAAGTACATATATTACGCTCAAAAATTTCATAAGCTCATACAGAAATGTAGAGCAGTGGTCTCTTAAAAATATGCTCTATAAACAGGAATTATGAATTTTATCGGATGTGAAAAAAAACATGCTCCTAGAGGTGCATAATGTCAAGAGAGTTTTGCTAGTTACGTGAGTACCGGAAGTCGTCGTTACCTGAAAAATGTTTTTTAACGGTTTGATCTGAAAACGGAGGTCGCTTGAAGAGGCCAGCCGCGCAGGGTAATATTTGGCAAGAGGACTATTTTTTTTAATACTCTGAGGAAGCTTTGATTTTATTAATAAGTACTGCTTTAATACTTGGTTTCATACCCTTTCTTTAACATGAATGAAACAGCAGATTTAAATTCTAATTAGTTTTGTATACTATTTACGAAGAGTAATAACACACTAACCTCTAGTAAATAGAGTAGTGGATTATTATTACATAGAAATGTTATATATGTACATTCATATGCATTTTATTTAGTGTTCACTGAGTATAAATTTCTCTATCTATACAAACCTGCCATTTCTACTTTCATCAATCTCTGTAATCAGTCAGAAGTCTCCAAAGCCGGTGTGTTAGCAAGAAATAATGAATGTCGGAGAAGCACATCAGTGCAATGTATTATGTTTCATTAATTTAGCAGCCTTTGCAAGTTCACTGCTGGACATAGGCCTCCCCTAATCGATACCTTACCTCCCAGTCTTCGGTAGCAACTTTTTATGGACGGTGAATAAATAATTGAACTTTCCGACACTAGCCACGTTTTTAAAATTCTAATCAATGTAGAATCGCAGGCGTCTGCAAGCGGCAAATCTATTCCTGATATTTTGATACGAATTTGTAGTATCTTTTTTGTTATAAAAATAATGATACACGCACACTATCCGTAACAATAACTCGTCAACTCGCTACGAACGCGTCAGAAACTTTTATATCTCTTTATTTGCACACCAAAACCGTTTACCATTTATCGACGCAGCCCTAAAATTATTACACTCCAATAAGAATAAAACTTTACGCAGAAGGTACGGCTGTCATAAATTGAATCGAAAAAGTTTTTTTCTGAATTCTTTGTCTTGATGTCGCAACTTTTTCATTCGGGAATTCGTGAAAGAAATTTTTAATAAAATGTATAACTCGCTTCAACGTCTGTATTGTGTTAGATATTTTTTACGGTTACACCCGTGATACTGTTTCTTTGTACATAATTATGTAATCGTATACGCGCGCTATAGGGTTGTCACTATACATAAAAAATTAAATTTTTTCGGAGGGGTACGAGGGTGATAGTCTCACTTGTCACCAGTTATGTTATATCTACGTGCCTTGAAATAGAGAGAGAGAACCTGGAAAGAGTCGAGAGAGAAGATAAATAATGTTTCGACTAGACACTAACACACAAAGAATTACCAATAAAAATGTTAATATTCATATATGTACATAAATAGACTAATGCCTTACAAAACATCATGGCGAACTGTGATAATTGTATCTCTCTTCATGATATTTTTAAGCGCTTTAGCGAGTGATATTTGTCTTAATACCAAAAGTAGACGTACAATTTTATCAAGTTTAGTAATAGCTTTTTTTGAGTAAATAGCATAATTATAACTGCTGGTAAGAGATATGTGGTTTGGGGTGTAGCACGCCTGCCTAGCAAGTGCCTACTCATATGTTCTATTTATGCTTTCATGATATTTTTTTGTTATTTCTATGTTGTATTGTTCACTAAAGTATGTAGTATTAGCATTTCACTAATATATAAAAAAATAATAGAAACAAGAGACAAACGGACACTATCTTGTATTACAGCAATTACCGTATATTTCCACAGAACATATTACCGACACATCTTTCACAGTTATGATATCGTTCATTAAATCTTGCTTTGACCTTTCTCGGATACGAACACTCTCGAAATGTTTATTCAGCACACGTATCCGGCCAACGAATCGTACATCTGTCTGTATCTTATATCGTTGGAGCACATTATGTATCGTCGAATATCCTGGTCATGTTCAGCAGTTGCTTTTGTAAAGAAAAACTTTATGCGTACATATTTATGTAGACCTACATATTTACATTATATGCATGTGACGTTTGATATAAATATACATAGATACAGATGTGATAACAGCTTGTCATTCGGTTTAATGTAAAAAAAATGCTTATATCGGACTACCTCGTTTCGATTCAGTCGTTCGTTCGGTCTTCGTTTCGGTCGAGTGGTTGTAAGCGCGACTGCCGATCGGAAGGTTCTGGGTTCAAATCCGCGGTCAGGTGCTATTGGACTTTTCTAATTTAGAATTTCTAGTAGTGACTCAGAGTGTGGACCTGTGTCTGATATATGGCAATAG
>DWME01008609.1:0-11575 GCA_018244795.1 Parelbella ahira ahira
GCGGCAGAGACCCTTAAATTGACCTCATTAATTATAAGTAACAAAGTAAAATCGACACCTGTAAAAATAATGTAATTTTCTTTACATCACTGTAATAGTATTAATATTTACATTCAATTTATTTTTCCTAATTTAGAATTTCTAGTAGTGACTCGAAGTCTGGATGTGTGCCTAGTGTATAGCAATAGGTTCTCACAACCTATTCCGCCCACCAACTATTCCATGAGACGTTAACGTAAGTGGTGAAAGGTGGGAGTATACTAGACTCCTCTGCCTACCTGGGGATAACAGGCGTGGTGTTACGTTATCTTTTAGAAGACCAAAAACGTTCTTGTCTCTGTTTCTATTGAACGTTAAATTTATGTTCGGAGACTTTACATAAGAATTGATATTAGATATTCGTACTTTAAATTTTGATAACTCCATAATTTCCAATTGCGATGCATAGAACTCGGATCAAAACCAAACAGAACATGCCCAAACATTTTAAAAAGAAAAGATCCACTGAATCATAATAAAATTAAAAAGAGAATATCATTTCTCTGAAACGCGACATTTCTTTCAATAAGACGCTTTAGTTCTGCTATACTCTGTTCTGTTAGTTCGAGCATCGTCGGTACTTAGCAGACGGCGTTCCGCTTATTTACATTTGAGAGTGACAAAACTTTTAATATCGCCCCCAGTTTTGTTCTCCATTCGAACTTCGAAACTTATTCAATTGGCGCTTTTGTTCAACAATTGTATGCTTAACGTGTGTTTCTGCGAACCATACAATAAAATATACGCTAGCTACTGTTACCATCCAGATACCACAAATGTTCTAGACTTTATTTTCATAACAGAATATAGTAAAATGAAATCGTAACATTATCCCGTACGCTCTAAAATAAACCGGGAACGTCAACAGAATATCTCTATAAATCAAAATGAACTAATTCCAACTTTATTCTAATGACAACAAGGTCTAAATTAGTTTGCAGTGGATCAATGCAGTTTTGTGATACAGTGAATCGTTGCAATTTAATATCATTACAATAATAATGTTCCCTGATTCCAGCATTTTGCTTGATCGTATTCATAATCTAAGAGCAATTTGTCTTTATCATGGATATTATTATTAAATTATTATTATCAACTAAAATTCTATTTCATCTATATTAGGAGTTTCCAATAAAGATTTAGATTATGTACTTACAAATTATATACACAGATTTACAAAGAAATATCCATTGTGTATTCAATTTTAATTCAATATTCGAATATTGTAAAGACCACTTCATAAAGATATAATGAACCCAACAGACCATCTGAACTTTCAACCAAGAACTGAAAGCATTTCTTGCTACAAAATAGACAGTCACAGCAGAGGTAATGTTTTTTAAAGTGTAATAAAACAAACTAGATTGCATGATTTTGATTTCTAAAGTACAAAAATTCGCTAGAATTCATTCGCCCACAGTGAAGAGCTCACAAATTACCAATAATGAGACTGGATTTTATTTAATGAGACTGGATTTTATTTAATGAGACTGGTAAATTCGAATACGACAAGAACTTTTCGCCTAAAACTTTTATCTTGGATGTCTCTAGCTCTTCAAAACGATATTTAATATTGTATAAGCCACAAAAATATTACACACTGGGGTATTTAAATAAAAGTAACGACAGAAATCGTCTTGTAGATCTAACAAAAACTAACTGCCTAAACGACTAACAGACTAAATGGTTAAATAAACAAACGACGATCTAAATTAATAACTAAGCGATGAAATAACTAACAAACTAACTATGTTTAAGATACTGCGTCTGTTTGTTGAACAGAAATTATATCAGTATAAAATGAAAGGATTGTACAATATAGACGGCATATGGCAAATATGGAGTCTACAGCCTAGCAGTGCGAGAAAATGATAAAAAGATATAATGTGACACGGGAACTGTGAATAAAACACAGTTATTTGCCGTCTAAGCGTCGATTTTTGTGTCAATAGAACTAAAATCACAGGCGATTCACAATCTATTGGCGCGCTCAGTGGATAAGGAGAGTAGTCTCACTAATGAAGAAGACACTAAACATGCGTTAGTGATTGCGAACTAATCTGCCTGCTACTCTAAGAGAAATATACTTAATATCACAAATATTAAATAGTCAAATAACAATATCGGTTAATATGTAATAATGGAGGCATTTGGTAAAAGATTGCGGTGCCCGTCAAAACAATTGACTTTTTTTAAAAGCCATTTCAGTCGCAAACAATCTCTAAAGATAAGAATAACAAACAAAATAGGTCAACCTCATAATTTTAGTGTTTTCATTTAAAGAAAATACTTACAAAGAGCGCCGAAAATTATACAAAGTTCCCGGGAGCTTTGAAAACTCGCAATATTTCACAATTTAACCAAAATACTAATACAAACAAAGTTTCCGGGGAACGTTTTTAATAAATAAAAAACTCTGTTACTATAAATTTTCATTAAAATGTGTTTATTCGACCTTCGGAAGTACTTATCAATTATTCATAAAGTCTCCATTCCTTTTGTTCCGGTTTCAGATGAGGGAGTGTACTTAAGTGACGAAATGGAAAAAACCATAAAAGTCTTTGTTTAACAGTGCGAGGTGAACATCCAAATTGAACCACATATTGCAATGTGTCATTTCATTAATCTTTTTTAGAAAAGAAGAAGAAACATGATAAACTGAAAAACAGGTAAAATCATATTTAGCAGTTATTGATAACAAAAAGATGAGTCAATCAATTTATGAGAACTAGGAACAAAATCCACTTGAAAATCAACCATTGTTATTGCAGCTTAGCCAATGGACAAGGTTTAATTAAAAGCGACAAATAGTAGACTACAGGGCCATTGTTGAATCGATTGTCGCAGTTTACCGTTGCAGTGACTTCGTCTCGGTGAAATTCTATCCGATGGATCGAGTAACTCGGAGAATGGCAGGTAATATTTTTTTCAATGAAAATCAATTGCTTTGTAGATCATTTTCCCAGTGGTAAGATCAAGATCTGTAATTTCAAGCATTCCATGCGCGAGCTAATTTTCCTTTAAAGTTTGACGTCGTTATTGCTGTGTAGTAGTACACAGAATTTGCCTTGTGAGGCAGCAAGATTGAGCTGAATTGCTAAACCCAAATTCTATCGAAGGCCACGTGAAACTGCTGATTGTTATAGTTATTAATTGTTGGGAACTATTCAAAACTTTGAAGTATTTAAAGTCTAATGATTTACAATCTACAAATTATCTTCTCCTCATACCAACGGTGAAACGAAATGTAATAAAAATATTAAGACTAAAGGGTAAACACACAATGCACTAATGTACATTAAGACTTACAAATTCTGCCAACCCCCTTTTGGTCATGCTGCCCTCTAGTCCTAAATGTTCTCATTCTGAAGAAACATCCATTCGCCATCGTAGGGAAATAGGTTATTGAGTATTAAGCGAAAGCCAAGTTTGTGAGTGAAGTGTAATTTCTACGTCACCCAAGTATTAAACAAGATTTTAACATAATTGAGTTCCACACATGTTCGGAATGTGTAACCAATAATTCAAGTACATAGTTGTTTCTTGAATATGCATAATTGGGTCCAGTCCCTTCATCTGTTAGTTGAATTAGGCGATTCATTTCACGAAGCCTCACCCTGGTCTTTACGTACAAATCCATAAGGTTCAAAATTGAGTGTCACCGCGCGTTAGTGAAGTTAAACTCTAACATAATTAAAATCCCTCGTTTACTAACTGGCCATTGTTTGCCAATTCGATTCTCGTGAAGTTTTCATAAGGTTTGTGTTCTCTTAGGCCGTTATACTAACAGTTCGGACCTAAGCACACAACCGAGCGATGGTCCGGATTTTGCGAGATTTCATAGGAAGAATTTCTACTGAGTATATTTTTACATTTTTTACGAAACATTGCACAACAATGTCAGATCACTGCAGTTATGATTTTGTGATCTCAATATCAATGACGATCTTCAAAAGGGAAATGTATTTGTCCCGAAAGGAGTGTACCAAAAAGGAATTGGAACACTGTTGCATTCTTAAAGAGATTTCAGAACCATCTGTCATGGATTGAGACATCGCCGATCAGATCAATATAGATTACAATCCAAAATAACTCTATCTTTTTTAAGGTTAGTTCATCGAGAGGAAACAAGAAGTTATATGTAATATTAACAGGCAAAAAGCATCATATTTTCTGAGGTGTGTTCAAGTTTAATTGGTCAAAATCGTTGAACGAGGATAATTAAATCATCTAAGAAGTGATTTTCTAACTGATGATGACTTGCCATTAAAGCCTCCTTTCATAACATATAAAATTGCAGATAAAAAGCGAAAGATGCAAGTCCACAATCTGAACCTGTGCTTTTATAATTTTACCTAAATTAGCCATTAAAGATTTAGTAGTAGGGTGAAAATAGCTGGCGAAAAAATATAAGTACTTCTTACTTCCTACGAATATTCTGACTTAAACTATATTAATTTCGTATAACCGACCTTTTCCTTGAATCTCGGTGAGCTGAGCCTTGAAGAAATAAGAAAGGAAACTTCAATTTTGCTGCTAGGAAAGAAAATCTGCTTGGCCTGTAATACATTTAGTAGGTAAACGAGTTTTCACTGGAGCATCATGTTCACGCCAGGTGGATACCAGGCAGTCGTTCAATTAGGCGCAGAGGGGCGTCTTGAGACAGTCTCAGGTAAATGTAACTCGCTGTAATCTGCATAGACTGTGCCTCACGGTGAATAACTACTCGCATACGCAGTGAGGAAATATGTGGTAACTGTTCTTGCGACGTTTACGCCACAGTACAAATAAATATTCAGCAAGACATTTATTGCATTTACAAGCAGTGATAGCCTAGTGGTTAAAAGCCCCTCATTCTGGGGATGCTGGTTACGAATCCATGGCGCGCACCTATTTATAAAAAGTGCGTTTTAAATCATTGGCTAACGGTGAAGGAAAACATCTTGAGGAAACGTGCACTTCGCATTTATAAAAAAAAAATCTGAGGTGTGTGAACTCTGCCAACCCGCACTTGGCCAGCGCGGCAGACTATGGCCTCTCATTATGGGAGGAGAAACATATTGCAACAGTGTAATAATAAATGGGTCGATTATTATTATTTATTATTAAAACATTTATTTATTTTTGTCATATGTAGAATGCTAATGTATTTCACATATATACCTACATTTTATTATGCTAATTGTTATCTTCTACTTTAGTTCGGAAACCGTTATAATTATCAGACGATCTCTCATAAGTATTTCAATTGGTGGAGGTGTGATATCAAGATCGTTTTAAAAACCTCACATTTTTATTATATTTGTTACTATTAATATTATATGAATAATGATTGACTTCCTCGTTAGTCAAGCGGTTGCAAGTGCGACGAATATACTATTGGGTTTTTCTGACTTGAAATTTCTAGTAGAAGCTCGGGGTCTGAATTCTTGCCTAGTGTATCACAACAGGCCCATTTCAAATCGTAACAGGCTCACCCACCATTTCATAATGACATCTAAACGTAATTGGTGAAACGTGAGAGTGAGAACACCACGTGCTGTTTTTACATATAGCTGCTCAATAAAAAGCCGCAATACCGCCTCAAATATTGCGCCGTGTGTTTTCTTTAACGTTGAATATTTGAAAGCGGACGTATTTCGCGTAAATTGTGTTACAAACGTGCGCGACAGCCGCGCTCTGAACACAGGATGACTTATTCACTTGTTCCGCTGACTGCACCTATACACTAATATTAGTTTAGTTTTTAGCAAATTAAATATACTGTGAGGTAACATTCGAAGGAAGTCTAACTTTCAAATTGATATCTGTTATTAAATATTGACCGTTATCCGGTTATCCCAGGAAGCATTTAGCTCGACTCCAATAAATTATTAGTCATATGCACCACTAACTTATTTTTAATACTAATAATTTCACGATCGGCCTACAATCTCATTTCGTAGTAAGTGATATGTCCTCGAGAAACGGTTGCCTAGAAAGCGTCTGTCAACTTTTGACTAGTATAATTTCAAGGTACCCGAACCCACTTTTTCCACTCTTTCCTCTCACCCCGCGATCCACTCTGTCTCTATCTCTGACAGTGGACATTGGAACAAGTAAAATGCTAATAAACGGATAACAAACACAAAACGAAAATTTTATAGTTTTTCTTTTTAATATGATAATTATGAAATTGCGTAATGTACTGACATTTAATTGTAAGAATAGTTAAATGGTATTGACAATTATATTTTACATACATACATACATATCGTCCCGCCAAGTCCGTTATGTCGTAGGCAGAGAGTACGGAGCGCCAAATATCCCTAACCTTGCATACCTGCCGTGCTTCTTCCATATTCATTAATAATATTTTAACTAGTTTATGATATTGTTAAACAAAATAAACAAATAACTAATATCAGATGCCAGTAACACTATAAATACATCAGAACATTCGAGAATAAGCATAAAAAATCAGACTTTCCGATTCCCGGGTTGCTCATCCTCCTCTGCCTACCCTTTCGGAAATACACAGGCGTGAGAGTATGTTATGTTAGAGTCCGATTTTGAAACAATTACACTCTATATAATTGCATTAGAGAACAGCTTACACGTCGTGGTACTACGAAGGCCGAATTCAATGGACCAATTGCGGCCGTTACGTAGCGAATGGCTAGCACGGGACTGGCCCGAGTTACAGACTGATAGAGTATTTCACCGTACTTATCTACGGATAAATATCGGATAAATATCGTATCTACGGATACAAACGGTATAAAATAATGCCTGATATAAGTTTTATTGTGAGGTTGCACGACTGCAAATTGTATATTTATCTCTATTTATGTGATTTGAGGCAACTAATTTCGTTTGTTAATATAAGTTTATAAAACTACATATTTCACTGTAATAAATAAGTTCTTATTATAGCCTCACACCACATTGTCTATATCATGTTTATATGTATATGTAACATAAATAAAAATATGGCATAGATATATATGTCTGATGATGATGATCGACCCATTTCTCATTCTACTGTTGGAATATGGTCACCTCCTATTGAGAGGGTTAAGGCCATAGTCTGCCACGCTGGCCAAGTGCGGGTTGGCAGACTTCACATATCTCAGATTTGTTTTTTATAAATTCTAAGGTGTCCAGATTTTTTTCACGATGTTCTCCTTCACCATTTAGATATGTCTGTGTACAGTCTTACAGCGCTCGGTATCACTCTGAGGGCTAAATTCCATGAAGCGGATCGCGGCCTTTGCACTGGGATCGGCTAACTCAGGTCTGGCCCAAGTTATAACCGGTAGATTAAATTGCAACGTTCTCAGCGCTTATCAAATCAATATAAGGTTATTAAAACTGCGATAAACGGTATAGGTTACAGGCGTGATGTTATAATAAACGGTAAATGTCGTATCATGGCTGTCACTGCGAGTCGAAACTATTTTTTTTCTGACCCTTCTATCATTTCCATTCCTCTGGAGCTAGGGTATTCTCAATACCAAAAGTAATAGATAATTCGTATTAGTTTGACATGAAAGGTTAAGTCTGTTAACTGAGGGTGCGTGAACCTGGCGGAGATGATGACGATGTGTTCGGCTACATCTAGATGTATTAACTGTTTTCCCTAATTGAATATTGCTATATATGTATATGAAGATATTTATATGCTTAGGTCGTATAAAATAGATCTTATATGTTATTCTCATTGTAATTGTTTATGAATATTTTGTGTGACAAAAGTACAATTCCAAGCGGTTATTTAAGCGCGATTACTACACCCCTCTGCCTACCCCTTCGGAAAATTACAATAATAGTAATAATCGAGCTATTTATCGTTCCATTGTTGGAAGATGGGTTTCCTCTGATATTGATACAGTTAAGGCCATAGTCTAGTATAGTAAAATGCAAAAGTGACATTATTCTGTTATCATTTAAGTGTCGCTACGACAGATATCACACGTAGCGCCTTTTTAATAGCGCTCCCGCCTAAGATTTAGATTGAGGCAGCAATACTGCATAGGAAGACAGTAAGCTGTTGGGCGTCACAGGAAATTGCGCGGGCCGGGGTGCTGGAATCGACGCGCACCGTTTTGTTTATTGTCACTCTAAGTCTGGCTAAGACCATGCGGGCGTTGATTCTGTCAGGTTACTGAAGGAGCTGGGTTCGGTAATTAATGTACTTAGTCGCACTTAGTGAATAACATTGAGCTGAGTACCTGGTACGAGATACGGAGTTATATCCTACTTCAATATTGGACAGTTTCGAATGTGTTAATTAGATTTTCATAACAATATGTAATAGTTTAATTTTGACATATTTGGGTTTTTTATTTAAATGGCGCTGATTGTTGTGCTTTTGTATATAAGCTGCCTACGAGTAGGTCTTGTAGGGTTTTGGGGGCTTCAAGAGGACCGACAAATTCAGTATTTTCATAAACATGTGATTTCCATCTCAGATTTAAATGGGTTGTTCTCTTTTTAAATATTGATTCCTCACCATAATTATTTCTGAGGAGATAGTGAGTTTTATTTATTATTTTTCTACTTAAAAATATTAATTGAAAAGTACCTCAAAGATGAACCAATATCTAGAAAAAACTTATTCAACCCAGCCTTTACGAGTTCTAGTTTACTTTTGATGTGAAACATTCAGTTTAAAGCGAAAACATTACAATTTTCATTATCATCAAAACAAAGGTTACAACATCCCGCAAAGTATTACTCGTTGCGAAACTTAATAAACAGACTGCGTCCCGCTAGTTTTAATAAACGCAAAATGGAGGGCCGCGGCTTCGTTGAAAAATAACATACCATTGTCTACGTTAGATTAGTTTCATAGTTTTGTAAACTTCGTCCAGGGAAAATTGTATGCAGGGCGCAGGAGCTCTCCAGTACCGCGCAGTTGGATCTGGGAAACTTGCGCAGCGAAGCCTTGTCTGATCGCTTGATTAATTCTTGGACGGAATTAAATGCCATTTGAATTGTTTGCGCTTGTTGATATTTACGTGGAATTTTTATTGTTTTTAAATCCTTTGTCTGTTTAGCATCATATTATGTTTATCTTTAAAATATTATCTGGGCGTCAATTACGAAAATAATTTACAAGTAGTTTGGGATATTGTTCACACATTTTTCAATAACTTCTATCATCTTCATGAGCCTATCTCAGTTCACTGCTGGACACAGACGTCCCTCAATGAGCACCATCGCGTCCTGTAACTATAAATACTATTATTATGACTTTCTAAATACTAGTATTTTTCAAAATACGGCATAAGTGTCGCTTACACTTAGAACGTAGAAATATGCAATTCCACCTGATGGAAAGCGAGATACAACCTAGGATGTAGCGCGCTCGCCTAGAAAGTGCCTATTCACTTTTTTTTAATAATTCCAGAGTCGGAAAAGATTCGTACTCTTAAAGTATGTAACGCTTTACATTCTGACATACGTCTCACAGAACCCTCGTTGATAAATCACTGTACGCCAACGAAGGGAATCAAACGGCTCGAGCACTCACAAAAGGACCTTCCCTTTTCACACAATCGTAGTTCACAATACATCTCATAATTTATTTACCGCCGCGCGGGAGTTGTCAAAATTAAGATATAAATCTCACGCGGCGCCATTTTTCTCCCGATCCAATCAGCGCTGTCCGAATTAGTTTGACCCGATTCTTAGTTATAGGAACACCCCGAAACGTGTCGGCTGAAATTGGTTATTTATTATTTTGCAACACCACCGGAAGTTCAATGTCCTGTAATAGACTTAGGTTGTTTATCTGCTAAAGTTATCGGCATAGCCCGAAGGATTAGCAAGCTGAAGTGGCAGTGGGCTGGTCACATCTGTCGCAGAATCGATAGCCGTTAGAGTAGACGTGTTCTGGAGTGAAAACCGCAAATTGACAAACGTTGCATAGGACGCCCTCCAGCTAGGTGTCGTGACGATTTACCCAAAGTGGCTGGCAGGGGTTGCATGCGACGAGTTAAAGATCGAGCCCAGTGGTGTGCGATTGGAGAGGCCCAGCAGTGGACGAGAATAGGCTGATGATAATGTTTATTCTAAATAGCTAGTTTGTTAATAATTGAAAATAAAATATTAAAAATAAAGAAAAAAACAAGTAATATGGTAATACGCTATCGTTTCATATTGACGAACGCTTTTCGTATTCATAACATAAGTTTTCAGAGAACTCAGAAGCAAAAGCGCTTATAAATATATGCAATACCCATTTGTATTTGATTTTTGTCTATTAAACCACAGTAAGGCTTTGTGTTTGAGGATCAGATTACGTCATTATTAATATTATTACTGTTATATTACAGTCGTCGTTATTGAATGAATATTATTATTACGTTTTGAAAGGCAAATGAATGTTATTAAAGAAAAAAATATTTGTGTAACAAGGATATACTTATTACTTAATTATTTTTCGTCGGTATTTATATTCGCTCACCATCTACTCCATGGGACGTAACGTAACTGGTGAAACGTGGGAGTGTACTACGCTCCTCTGCCTGCCCCTCGGAGATAACAGGCGCGATGTTACATTACTATTAGTGTTAATTGGCTTATGAGAACATAGTGCAGCACGCCTTCCTCTGCAGCTGAGCGGTAGTTGGTTTGACGCCAGATTATCTGTTTCGCTTCACAGATAGTAATCACGCTGGCATTGGCACCGCGTCGATATCCGAGTGCAAGTACCCATTGGAAGCTGTTTTACTGTTTCCGTGTAAGATAAGATAAAGATCTAAGAACGTCGCAGAGAACGTACAATGTTCGGTCTTGAAAGTAGCGATGCATCGGTTGCTTTAACGGGTACATTGTTTTAATGGTTAAGGATTGTGAGTGTCGATTTAGATGTTGTGGGTTCGATTACCAGCTGGGAGAAATATGTTTTGTAAAATTGACAATTTTTTGTATTAATAAGTACGTATGCACAAATATGTAAAAAATGTAACGCTACGCCCATATTTGCCTAAGGGGTAGGCTGAGGATGGTAGTGCGCTCCAATTCCATATAGAAATATGTAAATGTATATTTTTTAGCTGCCATAAATAACATACAATGTACTTAGTTCGGGTTGAAAAAGGATTATTATTATTTCTGCTGACTCACAATTGACAATCATCTTCATCATCAGCATACTCCCGTCCACTGCTGTACATAGGCCTCTCAAATAGCACGCCACTGAATTCAATCTTCAGGTCTACACATCCAACCACTGCCAGCCACTTTGCATTTATCGTCACACCACTTAGCTGGAGGGCGTCCTACGCTATGTTTACCAAGACGCGGTCTTCACTCCAGAACACGTCCACTCTAAGCGTGGTCGCAAGCGGGACTGCCGATCTGGATGTCCTGGGTTCAAATTCCAGGTCGGGTATTATTGGATTTTTCTAATTTAGAATTTTTAGTAGCGACTCGGAGTCTGTAATTGTGCCCGGTGTATGGCGATAGGCTCACCACCTTTCCATGGGACTTAAACCCTTACTGGTGATACGTGGGAGTGTACTACACTCCTCTGCCTACCCCCTTC
>DWME01008610.1:0-11574 GCA_018244795.1 Parelbella ahira ahira
CGTGGCAGACTACGGCCTTAACCCTCTCAATATGAGAGGAGACCCATATTCCAATAGTGGAATGACAAATGGGTCGAATATTATTATTATAATATAACGTATGTATATTGGGTCCGCCGAATCGAAGGTCGGCCTGTTGATCGGGAACCCAGGACCTTTTGCACAGCAGTCCAGTAACCACTAGACGAAATAAATAAAAAGTGTTATTAAATAATTGACCTATAAATTACAAGCGACAATATATACCGGTGAACCAAAATAACTCAGAATTATTGAATAATCATAATTACAGAAAACTCTTCTCAAATTACGTAATATTTCGTATGATATGAAAAAAATACGATATCTTTTAAGATATTTTCAGAATTAGAAATGCAATATCATAATAGGTATATTTTAGTACCGTCAAAGTTACTAACTAGTATTAGAGACCTCAGTTAAGAAATAATGAATCGAACAAATAAGGAAGTCGGAAGCAATATTTAAACCTCTCCTTTACCGGTCTCTCAACCAAGGGCTGATCGTGCACCGCATTTATTATCTACACTTTGTCAATCTGTTGGTTTACGCTAAACAAGAATTTTATATTGCCATATTCAACTTAATAATCCCTATATACTGTCATTCAATCACTCGTAAATATTTATATAAAGATATTGTAATATTGATGAATCTACATACTGGTTTCAGATTGTATTTACTTATTCATACACGTGTCCTACATGACGTAACAAGAAAATTACATAGTTTGTAGGTATGTGAAATTTAGATCAAGTGCATTAGGTACCTATAGTATACACACTAGACATGTTTACCGGCCCTGACACTGCGTTGACATATGACCTTATGTCACAAACTATTTATGTCACATTTCGTTTCCATCTAAACGGAATTATTTTTGAATAACATTAGGTATGAAAATTTAATGTGTTATTATAATTATAACGCCACGCCAGGTTACTTATGAGGTAAGCAGAGAACACCGATATAATCGGGGTACGTCGTAACATATAATTTAATTAGAAAGTTTGCATTTATATTTAAAATAATACATAAAATGATTGCCTCGTTGGTCGAGTAGTTGCAAACGCGACTACTGGGTGATATTGGGTTCGATCAGGTCGAATACTATCGAGTTGGTCTAGTATATATAATTCCTAATTATAGCTCGTAGAGTGCACTTATGCCCGGTATATGACAAAAACAAGTAAATTTAAATCACTTGCATATTCCATATTGCTTTCTTATAATTTGAACTTACAATTAGAAATCGCCCAGTGTGACTACGGCTTAAGCGATCGTCCGACACAAGGCAGGTGAGCGTCGTGCCCTACTGGCCTGGCACATGTTTTTCTAGTAATTTGCCATATCGCCATAATGGATGTATCTGATTCAACTCGATGCATGTCTAGAATGGAATTGATTGTAATATCGATTTCTACCCACAATAAGGAATGTTTGCAGCATATTCCACAGCCTTGCCCAGCTTTCATTGAGTGTATGTATATAGCTTATAATGAATAAAATAATTTGAATTTGAATTTGAACTTGTATCACAGTTGATATACAAATCTACCACCAGATGGTTGTATTTTCGAAGTTATTGATTATTTCCTTTTAAATGGCTGTAAGTTTGTTTGTTAAAGGGTATATATGAGCAAAATGAACAAGCCCTTTTTAATTCGGTATTGCAGACGAAATATTGTAATTAAATTATATTACTAACCTTAGACTATTATAGAACCTATTACAAAAAGTCATAATGTTAATAGATTGATCGAAATAACTTGTGTTTGTACAATATCGCATAAAAACAAATCGAATCAGGAATATTTAATTTAGTAATTCGTTCGAATAGCGAGGCTGAACGAAATGTTATATTACTGAACGAAATGTAATCACAATACATTTTATGCAATTTGTTTTATGAAATTGCAATAGGTTAAATAACCGTCTTAATAAATAATATCTACTGAATAACGTAACGTGAACGCATAAGAGATTCGGAACTCAACGTGTGAATTGATCTGTGTTCTATGATCCCAAATCCGTATGCCCAGCGCGGAGATTGCATACAAGAATTCCCTACAAATACGTAAGGGCGCTCGTTGGGGGAGGCATATGCCCAGCAGTGGACTTAAACAAGCTGATGATGTAACGTAAATATAAGCATTTGGCATTTAAATCGTACATCGACACAAGTTGATCATTCAATGTGGATCCTAAAGCAGCTCCGTAGACGGGAATGTTTTTGCAATGCTAATTTGCAACTTGTATGCAATAAAATGTAAGGTAATAAATAAAAGATTAAATTAACGTAGGTATGTATCACTTTTTGATATTGCATGTTTAAGAGACTACGTATGCATGAAGACATCCAACAGACGTTGAAGGATCTTAGGTTATTTGTGCCAAGTACAGATATTGCAAAATTCCCATATAGACAAATTCTTGTGCAACACAAGTTGTTAAGCGCGACTTCGTTTACGCTGTTTATGATATAATTATCTTATGTACAGAGTAGAAAACATAAAAATTATTGAAAGCAAAATTGCACTTTTATAATCTTACAAAAATAGCTAAAAATATCAGTTTCTTAAAATTTCATAAACTTTTCAATACATAAATTAATCGTAATATTTTTTTAAGGGCCAAGTGTCTAAGAGGTACCTAATACTTTAAAAACTTCATCGAAAATGCAGTAGTTTTTGCGTGATACACTTACAACGGCAGACCACAATCATTTTAAGGTAACATCACGTTTGTAATCCCCGAAGAGGTAGGTAGAGGAGTGCAGTACGTTCTCACGTTTCACCAGTTAGGGTTACGTCCCACAATGGAATAGGTGGTTTGCTATAAACCTGACACTGATCCGGACTCCGACCCGTTACTAGAAATTTCTACTACAAAACTTAAGTTAAAAGAATAGTATCCGCCCGGTATTCGAACCCAGGGCCTCTCGATTAGTAGCGCTGGCAACCATTCGACCAACGAGGCAGTGATTCCATTATTAATAATATCTAATAATACACTTTATTGTTCACCATAAAGAAGAAATATTAATAAAACAAATTGATATTTTATTTATATAGATAATGTTGTCTAAGCATGTAATTTTGCTTAAGCATACATAAACATTCAACACAATGACCATAATAATGACCACTTAAGCAAATGACAGGCTACATGCACTGAAATACAGTTTTATCTCTGTCATTCGGCGGAAAATCATGTACTAACACTTACTTGTCTATGAGGACACATAACTAACACGGCACTGTAATCATGTCAAAATGACAAGAGACAATGGCAAAAAGCTAAAGTTTATGATTGAACATTATTTTTTTTATTATTTACTTAGACACGCAACACGTCTCTGGTTAATTGACTGAAAAAGTATAGTGTCTAAGTCAAGTCTCTTATGTAATCAAATGCTAATAATGGCAAAAGACAGTGGCAACTTTAAATTAAAGTTTATAAATGTGCATAATTATTTTTTTGTTATTTGTTTAGATACCGGCGTGTATGTATGGAGAGATTGATGAATGTGGAAGAAGCACGGCAGGTATGTAAGGATAGGGATATTTGGCACTCCGTGGCACTGCCTACCCCGTAAGGGACCTGGCGTGAGGATATGTATGTATGTGTGTGTGTATTCCTGAAACTGTCAAAGCATTGTGTACACCACATGAAATACTGAAATACATCAACTTTATTTGCCACGTTCCCTGTCAGTCTGTGAGCGATGTCGTTGTCAAAAGTCATGTCATATTGACAGTTCTGGCATTTGACACGATAGATTCGTTTTTGCACTTCTGCAGTCAGTATAATTTATGAAATAGGCGAAGTTAATACTGAATACTTAACTAGGTACTACGTACGGAGTTTTTATTGGCGGTTGCGATAAACAAGGAAAAGTTTAATTTTAGTCACTTTTAAGGCGGTAGGAATTTGTATTTAATTTCAAGAAAGTAATTGTGATTCGATGGTTAGATACATTCCTCGTTGCATTTCAGAACCAAAAATGAATGGTTTCGAAGTTTTCGTGCTAATTATAAGTTTAGTGGTTGTTATAGTGAAGGGTGCTGTTGTACCGGATAACGATGAAGTATACGAACAGGGATTGTATAGTACTGCTGATCATGTTCAAATACTAACTATTAAGAATTTTGATAAAAAGATATATGGCCAAAAACATGCCATTTTGCTTCAGTTTTACAATAGTTACTGTGGGCATTGTAGAGCCTTTGCTCCCAAGTTCAAAAGTGCAGCTGCCGATTTATTGCCATGGAAGAATATTATTGAATTGGCTGTGCTTGATTGCTCAGTTGAGGAAAACAATGAGATATGCCGACAGTTTGAAGTGATGGCCTATCCTTCTCTTAGGTATTTACACGAAAATTATGTCAAGGCTGCAGCCAATGTTGGAGACAGAATGCAGTCAATTGTCACTGCTGAAAGCCTGAAAACTGAACTTATATCTAAAATGCAATCAGAACAGGCAGTGGGTCACTTAGCTATGGCCCCCTCACTTACTATAGCATCACATGCAAGTTATGCTTCAGCTCTTGGTGATGTCCCACAAAATGTTATTTATACATTTCTTGTGTTTGAACCGGATAATTCAACCATTGGCAGTCAGCTTGCATTAGATATAAATGATTATCAAAATATCAAAGTTAAAAGAGTACATGATAATAGTGAGCTGGCAGAAATAGCAGGTATCAAAAAAATTCCTGGATTGGTAGCAGTTGGACCTTCTGCAGAAGCTACTTTGCTCACACCTAACAATCCAACCAAACAAAGTTTATTGAAGGCAATTAATTCATTCTTAAAAGGAAAAAACTATGCTTTCCCTGTACGAGACATTGACACTCGGGGAATATATGGAAATGACTTTTCAAATGACAATCTTTTGCCTATTGATTCTGATCTAGTTTATTATAGTGACTTAGAGAAAACACTGAAAACAAGCTTACATACAGAGATCACGAGACATAAGATATTAGACAAGGAGCCATTACAAGCACTTATGGAGTACTTGGACGTAATAATCACTTCATTCCCCTTTAGAGGCCATCTTAAGGAATATGTTGTGGATTTGCGGAACACTCTAGGAAACAAATCCCAGTGGGCTGGAAGTGAAATTTATGATGTTGTAAAGAAACTTGAAACTACTCATGCACCTGTATATTCTACGGATCTTGAGTACATAGCCTGTAGAGGCAGCCAACCCAAATACCGTGGTTATACCTGTGGCCTGTGGACAATGTTTCACACATTGACTATCAATGCAGCTAAAAAACCCAGCCATGAAGGACAAAAAGTCCTGAGAGCTATGCTTGGATATGTGAAACATTTCTTTGGATGCACAGAGTGTTCACAACATTTTCAAGAAATGGCAACAAGAAACAGAATTTTTGATGTCAATGAGAATGATAAGGCTGTGCTATGGTTATGGATCGGTCACAATGAAGTGAATCTGAGATTGTCTGGTGATGTAACTGAAGATCCTGTTCATCCGAAAATTCAGTTTCCCAGTCCTACTAAGTGCCCAGAATGTAGAAAAGGTCGAGGTGCTTGGAATTTGCCCAAAGTTTATCAGTATCTGCAAAAAATGTATGGAATGGAGAATATTCAAGAATCAAGGAGTGCCAGATCTGCCAACACCGCCCCAAGCCCCTTCTCCAACTTGGATATTGGAATGTTAAGCCTCCTGTACATATTCTCTTTTATTATTTTAATATTAGTCATAAAGATTTTCCTTTCTAAACGTTTTTACAGAAAACGACGTTACAAACATGAATATGGTAAAGTATAATGACACAACACACAAATAGGACTGTTTTTTTAATTATTACAATATCTTAGAATTTTAGTCTTTTAGTTCCTGCTAATTTGAAACACATATTATTTTACCATTAAATAGTAATAAAATAGGGTATAGCACAAACAAATTACAATTTGTAAGATATCTTGTTGCATAACAATGCAACTTTTTGAATTTAATTTTCATTTATAACAGATTCATTTTGTATATGAAATGTTTCTATCAGATAGTTTACAGTTTAAACTTTTAAAACTCATGTTGTTTAAAACTTTTAGTGTAGATGTTAAAACTGCATAATACATTACACATAAGTGCCTATAAGAGCAACATGCATAGACTCATAATTAATTGTTATGTCCAAAAAATTTGTCGCAAAGCATTTATGGCCTTCATTGATGCTGTATGGTTGCCCACAAATAATATTTTTAGTGATTATGATATATTATTTATTTCATGATAAAATACATGGTCCATTAATTACAAGTTCTGTTAGTAATATAAATGGATAGTAACAGTTCATGAATAGTGATAATAGTTTATAAGCCTGTTTTATACTTTTGTGGCAGTATTGCCATGTTGGATGCCTGGCAGTTTAATTATTGCCGCTGTTGCTGCCGCTAAATATAAAAACTGATTGTAAACTGACAAATTTAGTGTGTCAAATGGTAATAGCAGTGCAATGAAAAACTTGTGTGGTATATAAAATAACATTAATTGCAAGAAATTTAATTTTATACATTAGTTTTCATAAATAAGAAGGCTGATCATAATAAATTTCATAAAACTTTCGACCCTAAGGTTAAGTTATTATAGGAATCAGTGTACACTCAAAAACATTGTCAAATCATTATTTAAAGAAAAGTCAGCTAATAACAATATTTCAAATCATTATTTATAGAAAAGTCATCTATTAACAATATTTCAAATCATTATTTAAAGAAAAGTCAGCAATTAACAATATTTCAAATCATTATTTAAAGAAAAGTCAGCTATTAACAATATTAACAGTACAGATTCAATATAACCATTTTAGTTTCATGCATATTCTCAAAGCAAGGTGTTTTTAAAGGCCACCTATTTTAATTAGCATTTATACACTGACCTACTCTTTATGAAGCATATTAGTGCAATTACGGTATTTTAATCATTGTCTAGATTAACACATATACAGAAGTAGTATTGATATAGGAGTGTTGTAAACAAGTCTGACAATTTAATTTAGATAGCTCAATTAATCTAACCTTCAGTATTGACTTAGAATCGAAGCGTATATGTGTGCAGTAGGTAGGAATTTATGCGTTTCGAATACAAGCATAATTTACCAATCAGGGCGCGTTAGTTCCCAGGCACTCGTAGATAGGAAGTCGCTTGTAGGAGGTCACAATACCCTCATCTATTACTGGGCCGGTTGTGGACAGTTATCTACTTAAAACTGCACTGCGCCACCTATGTGATGTACTATATCCTTTGTGCAAATAATATGCAAGTATTTCGTATTAAGAACGTTAAAAATAAATGATACTATCCAATTTGAATGGTTTGCATCACTATAAACATTGGCAGCGAAGCGGTTAATTTAGCAACTATTATAGCAGCAATTATATCATAAAAATTTAACTTAATTTCCGTCTGAATACCCCTGTAATTGGCTTAGTAAAATAATCCTCACGGCCAGACTAAACGCTGCAAAAGAGACCACGGAAACCTACCCGCATCGCGCTGCTACTGCCCCCATATACAACTTGGATACGTATATCTATCTCGCCACTTTAATGTCTTTTTCTAAAGTAGGTATAATCCCCGACAATAGAATGTACAATCGGTAAACGTAGTGCGTCCTTGAGTACATTGAGTGAAGGCGCTAGAAGTCTCGAGAAAGCTGTCAAGAGTCGTGTCAAGACTATATTAGTACACCGGCTTGCCGAAATTTTTGCCCTGGTCTGATAGTTGGTGCCCACCCACTTATCTTCGACGCCATTTCATGCGTTTGCGTTGACTCGTAATTTCAAAGATAACGATTCGAGTATCATAAGTACATTCCTCAAAAATATTTGTAAATATACTACATATTATTACTAATTAATTTATTAGTCTTACGTGAAAATTTATGAAAAAGACCATGTCTAAATCTTTTGAAAAATACAAAAGTTAAAAAAAAAAATATTATAATTAAAAAAAATATGGTTGTGGGGTTCATATAAAAACTAATCGGACGTTGAAATGTTCCCCGGTTTATAATTATCTGTAGTATTTTTGTTTTATAAGGCCACAGGTGAAAGAGGTTCTAGAAATGATCTTGTACTCGTGCACGGCCTACACAAAAATTCATCCCACTAAATTTTATAATGATTGAAGTACTTATCACAAAACCTTCCATATGATTCTGAAATCTATTACTCTCGAGAGTTGTTGCTACATCTTAGCAGGTTACGTTACGTTCAAGTATAATTTGTATTTTAATAATTTAAATATAGGCATATTTTTATATGTGTTAGGTTGAGTACCGTCGTATTTCATAGCTTGAGATTCCTGGTAGTAGCTTGGAGTCTGAAGTTATGCCCGATATATAGCAATAGGCTCACCCACCCCCTCTTCTTTGGTATTACGCAGAACATAACAGGTAAATGGTGAGAATGTACTAGGCTCCTCATTTACTCCTACCTATTCATGGAATAGAATAAGGAATACAATAACGTAAAAAAGAAAATATCAGAGGCAGAACTCTTTTCTTTAACTATAAATTCATCACTTGGTTAAACGTATAAGATGCAGATGTCTATGACAAACAGCTGTAGTACTTTATATGATTTATACATTTTGACCTTTGTAATTTACATTAGGAAGAGGAATTGTCGTCCGCTTTTTATGCCTTTTGTAGGCACTTGTTTACTTTTGAGCAGTTCACACCGTGTCAACTATCGAAATATGTATAATACACATATGTACGTATTTTTTAAAGAGATACTTTATCCCTTCTCCTAGCTTCACACAATTCGTATTTTCGCTTGCGTTGAAACATAAAAATGCTATTTCGTGGGGCAAAATCTTTATAGATTCCTCCTCCTTTAAAGGAGTGTTTTAGATTTTTGAATGATATAAACAGTGTTTAAAATAGAACGACATACATACGTGTCTTATGTATAACACTAAACATGCCCTATGAATAACAGTAAACATGAACAAACTGAACATGTCCAAACAGCCCACTACCACTAAGTCATTCAAACATGTAGAATTTATTCGATTTATTATATACAATTTTAAAAACAGTATTTATATTTTTTACGATATTTATGTTAAACCGAAGTGATAAGTGATACATCAAAGAAAATAAAAAAATAAATACATAATTCCTTTTGTAATATTTTTATTATCACGTACATGATACAAGGATTTATTATCCATTTGACTGTATTCTTTATACTTTTGAAAAGTATAACTTTATTTGTAACTAATTTTTAAGAAATGATTTATTATTACAGAAGATAGATTTCCTACATTAGGTTACATTATATTTTAGGTAACATATTTTCCCATTATCGTGCTCAATTGAGCTAAAAGTTTACATTCTACGGAAAGAATATTAATAATTGTTTTATTCACATAGTTCAGTAAAACTGATAAAAAAATATTTAACTGATTGTTTATTAAATGAAGTATATAGAAGTGAAATTTACAGAAATATATTTAAGTATTAATGATCCGTTAATTTAACTGAGGTTAAGTAGCAATAAGGGGTTGATCTCATAATTGACTTGGATATTAAAAATTACATAGCTTGTGATTAAACTTTTCTATGTCATATTGCATAATAAAAAATAAATATATAACGATTATATTGTGGCCGACTGAAGTGCATAATATTATAGGTTTTAGTAGTATTTGTGAAAGTAGAGTTTATAACTAATACATTAGTCGCTCCAGTGCAAGTTTGTCAATTGATGATAGTGTCAGCAACAACAATAATTATTAATTCTTAAAGTATTCTACATTATAAAGTATTAATAATAAAATATTTATGTTTATAATATTAAATGATTCAGATGTAGGTGTAATAATAATAGTTTATTGGCAACACGAAGATGCCTCGAAGTTGCCTAGACGAAATATCTAATATTAAAATTGTCTTATGTATCCAAGCAGTTTCGCTCACCGCGTCTGGAGGAGAAATCAGCTATTAATCTAGGCTAAGGTCAGTCCACAAGTTTTATTTGGTGGTGGGATGTGAAAGTATACCAAATTTATTATTAATATGTAATGAATATTATGTGTCGATATTGCATAATACTGCTTATTAAGAAACCATAGAATACTTTTGACTAAATTTTACTGCTTGCATAATTATTCAGTAAAAAACGGTTTAGGGCTTATGCTTCTAGTTCCTATTTGCCACAACGTGGTTGCGCTACCCAACCTTTTCCTATGTAGAATCGTAGTGTAAAAAATGACATTAAAATAAAAAAAAAATCAATGGCATTTTCTGGTTTTCGGTAACTCGTTCATCACTAGACAAAACCATTTAAAAATATTATTTGAGAAATTATCACCTTTTTTAAAAATTACTAACATATACAAATTTATATATGTATTTAAGGAAATATGTACCTATGTGTTTTGACCGAATCGCGGCCGTTCGGTCACGAAGTCCTTCTTTCCATCTCATGAATATTTTATTGGCAGTGCGTCATAAGAATAGTAAACTATCAAAAACATAAAAAGTGGTAAGGTAAAATATGATATTTGTCTTATCCATTTACATGGCGATGTTTAAAGACCATGCTCACCCCGGCCTTCGATTATAATCGACCCATTTGTCATTCCACTGTTGGAATATGGGTCTCCTCTCATATTGAGAGATTTAAGGCCATAGTCTGCTACGCTGGCCCAGTGCGGGTTGGCAGACTTCACATACCTCAGAAAATATTTTTTTTTTATAAATTCTAAGGTGTGCAGGTTTCCTCACGCTGTTTTCCTTCACCGTTGCCTTCGATTGCTTAACGCTAATTGTCACAATGAAAATTTTACATTGCTATGTAACTTTTTTGGCGGGAGTTAACTCAAGCGTCCTTTACGTCAATTTCACTTTACAGTCTATTGTGATTACACTGCAATGACCGTTTTAAAAAATGTACTAATAATTTTTGACGGTTAGTGGGCCTTAATATTTTATCAACAGTACTGTTAACTACAAGACAACTCAGAAAACACATTATGTACACATATTTATTAAAATTATGCAAAATTAAAAAAGTTGTGATTATGTACGGGTACGTATTTTTTAGTTTTTTTGGGTAGAACTCGTAAGATCATCGATTATTTTACGTGGCTCAGGTAGTTTTATATTTACAATATCATAACTAAGTATTTATTCATTTAGTTTACGAATACAAACATTTTATTAAACTTGTATGTCCACTAATTATTTGTTTGGTAATTTTCATATTAACGGTTTGAATTTCGAATTTTGTCCGAAAAATGTACCTTTATTCAATTTCATTACAGAATACTCCGAATAATCGTTTAAATTTGTATTGTAATGAAATTCTGATCTAAAAGACATTTAAAAATAAATCCAATACGATAAGCTGTTATTACATTGATGCTTACAAACTATTGCAAAACTCGTCGAGTCGTAAGTTTATACATCTATGTATTAAATTTACACGACTTTATTTAATTTTAAATTTGTTTGCGTAAATAAATAATTAAAAATTAAATAAAGTCGTGTAAATTTAATACATAGA
>DWME01008611.1:0-11573 GCA_018244795.1 Parelbella ahira ahira
ATAATTAATTTTAAAAAAAATAGATTTCAATTAAAGTTTTAAGATGATAATTGTGGTGCAGGTCCTTTCAAATTGCATTAAGTCAGAAGCTCGTATAATAGGCGTATAGTTCTTAGAAAACAATGTTAGCGTGATTCAAGCAACGTGTGACGTCATCGTCCTCTTATTATTGCAAATAGCCCGAGTGTTGCAAATACCCCGAGTGTTGCAAGTTATCCCAAGTTTAAAATAAAAAGGAAAGAATCTGAAGGTAAAAGTAATTGCAGTTACGTAGCTTTCGAAGCGGACAATTGTATCGGATCAAAGTTAACATTCTTAAGTAGAGAGCGGCTGATCAGCTAACTGAGTTGGAGTTATATTAATTGTACAATGAACTTTGCGAGTTTCGTTTATAACGAGGTTCGAGAAAAACTAATTACGCTTTGTGTAACAAAATTGAAACAAAGCTCGATCTTATCAAATTTATTATTACTTATTTATTCACCGCATTCATGTTCGTATACATCGTACTCTTGTTGGCGGTGAAACAACTTATTGTGGATATTCGATATCAGTAATTAAATATTAAATTCTAGAACTACTTACTACGCTTTCGGATTTTAATTACTTTTTTTACAATTAGAAGAAACTATTTACATCTTAGTAATCTACATATTATGTTAAAATGGGGTCGTGGTGATTGTAAAAGTCTAGTGATTCTATAAAAATGCGGAAAGATAGCTACATGGATTTAATAATAACAAGTTTTTTATATGTAACCTTTAATTAAATCAACAGTAAACACTTAACAATTTGGTTTAAAATGTTAAGTAAGATCAGTGCAACTGATTGTAAACGTCTCAACTGTTAATATCACCGAAAAACTAAGTCAACAAACTACAACTGTGCCCGGTGTATGGCAATAGGCTCACCATCTATTGCAAGGGACGTAAACATAACTCGTGAATCGTGGGAGTGTGCTACACTCCTCTGCCTATCCCTTCGGGGATTATAGGGATAATGTTACGTAGTCACTCATATAAATGTAAGAACTTATATACATAGCAGTGTTCTAGAAAATATAGTTGAGAAATGGCATTTAAAACCGTACTGTCATCAAACGTAAAGTTCAAAAGGCCACACATTCTCAGCGGCTGTGAGGTCTAGCCTAGTCTAGTGCTCTGATTACACTCGAGTGCCACTAGGCAGATAGAGTGCTGACTCTTGTGACCTTCCAAGTTAACACGTTCGTCGCCGTGCTGTAGTACCCGATTGAAATGTGAGAATCTCTCAAGTACAATCTATTTTGACAGCGTTTTCCAATTTTTGTATGTTATTAATTGGTGGTAATTTAGGAGATGCTGACGCTACGCAAGTTTCAGAAATTATAGTTAATCATGAAACATTAATTTAATTTCTAAATGGTTGATGAAAAAGCTTAATGAAAAAGTTCTATTAATAAACATCATCATATAGATAGGTATATTGATTTCTTGATGATATCTATTCAAAACAGTAAATATGTACATTCGTGCTAATTATACTTTAAAATAATTAAAATGGCAACGATTTTTGGCAAAAAATATTGATAACATAACAGTAATTATTAAAAGTTGAGTTTGTGTTATTATAATGTCTATGTGTTCTTCTAATGTCTAAGTATTATAAGATTAGAAACAGTCAATACAACAATTGTACAAGTAATCAATGTTGGAGAAAAATTATAAAAAGTGTTAGACTTTTTCGATTTGAGAATTTTTCCAAAAGTGTAACATTTGTGTGAATGCCAAATAAACAATAAGAAAATTGAGGTAGCACTGTGAATCTTGAAATAATATTGGTCTATTGAACCTCAAATGTCATAAAGAAAGGACATGGTGATTAGAAGTCTGAAATCTTTAAAATAAAATGATATAAACGCAACGATACTTAACTAAATCTATCTATTATGGCAAAAATATTAGAAGACAATCAAAGAAATTTTAAAAAGAAACACAGCAAATCAAAGTTGATAGATTAATTGACATTTGAGAATGAAAACAGAATATGAGCATTGTTATCCGGTCTACGAAATATAACAAATATCAAGGTACGCAGGTACTCAAATAGTGAATAACGGAAGTTTCAGAAGTAATAACACGAATTTAAATTGAAATAGTTGTTCAGTGATCAAACGGACCAGCAACGAGAGATTCTGCGCAAAACTATAGATTCTGGATACAACTTTGAAATGTTAAGGCACGAAATGGAGTAACTGATAAATGTTACAAATGGCAAAAGGCGAAAGTTGGACGAATGAGAATTAATGAAATTCCCGCGCGAACAACCGACGGCCGGCCGGTATACAAAGCCGGTGCGCTCGGCGAGCTCGTGCCGTAGATGTTTTGATCCTATCCGGATACAATGTTAACAATTAAATTAACGGCTGTGGTGTACTTCTTATGTCTACCCTCTTTTTCAGCATCGAATTTACGAAAACCTAGCATATAAACATAATATGCAATGGAGATACATGCCTTGTTACCTAGTTTGCATATGATAAGTGTTGTTTCAGTACTTTTTTGCATTTGTCCAATATGTTAAAATTATGGAATGAAGGAGACAAGCATTGCTTGGCTAGTTTAAACAAGTTTCAAACTACACAAAGGTCTGTTTAGTTACAATATTTTTTATTTTGATTAAATATGACGCTGTATAAGCCCTTTTAAGGAAATTAATTTTAAAACATTTCGATGAAATTTCATTTCTGAACATAAAACAACGTTTTCTGTGATGTGATCTCTAATTAAAATACTCAGAATTAAGGGAAAAACGCAAGAATTATTTAATAAAAATCAAAATCCAAATAGAAAAATAGAATTCAAAAACTGCCGTATTGATATACATATATTTATACATTTTTCCTATAATTTCTCCTCACATCTACATTTTCAACTCATCCCCAGAGCCGACAATACTTCACCATTTCACAACTTCGCCTCTCAACTTCGCGAACAACTGACCCAGTGCAGTGCAAGAGTTTTTAATAAACAAATAATTACTGCAGGTGAGCTTCGTGTCGTAAAAAATCGCTCTTTGTTATATCGGTGGGGTGGAAACTTTCCTAGGAATTTTTAGTACAGTAAAGTTTGTTGTATATTTAATATTATGTTACGTACTATCGTTTATACGATTTAATGCGAGTATAATATGTAAATCTCTCGCTTGAGTTTGTACGGAAGCGTTTAAAAGTAGGTATTTTTTATAAAGTTAAAGTGACACGCAGTAAGTTCTCGCAATGATGGATGTAAATGGTAATAAAATCAGTGCAGACTCCATTTAAATATCAATACAGTCTCATATTTTTGGACATACAAAACTCCGTATTTCTTCTGTTTTATTAATAAAAAATTTGTTTTTATACGGTAATATAAGCTTTTTTACATTCGAAAGAGTTCAAAGTGTAATTTTATGCAAACATATTGTGTTTATTTGATCATTTTTCTTAAATATTGTGTATTTCAGTTATTGGATTCTTTCTTTAATTAAGTTTTTGGATAATTTTTTGAAATAACGTTTAATTCAGTGAGGATTGCCAGCGATTTGTGCGTGTAACTCTAACAATCGGAGCGTGTAACTGGAGCCGCACGACCCACGGCACCCGGCGGTATCCGAGGTAATTATTCACCAAATGACTCACACCCCGCCTTACACTCGCCGCGGTGATGTAATTTCGTTTCCGCAATGTTTTCCTGCCACCCGGCGTCAGCACCACCGGTTGCATCCGCTATGAATTTAATATTTAAGGTAAGCAGTAAACTGCGGCATTCTCGACTTTCGCGTAGTTTAAGCACTTCCTTAGTTCCGCTAACTCGTTTAGTTCTCACAGCGTTTTGACTTCTAAATGCTATGATTTAAATCATTCCTATGTACCTGTCAACGTCAGATTACGAATTAAGCATAGTTTGGATTTTTTGACCAATAAAATATTAAGTCTCAAACGCTTGGAATTTTGAAATTTATTGTCTCCCTTTTGCCATTATAACCATGTATTCACGTGCATAGCAATAGCATACTTTAAGTATAAATATACTTAAGTAAAACTCATTTCCTCATTGCTTTGTTTACAGTATAATCAAAAATATTAAAGAAATGGTCTAAGATTGATCAATGCCGTGTACTTCAGAGGACCTGTGTCTTGTCATGCACATATAAACTATTGCTGTTATATTTTTCCACGTAACATCTGATGAACCTATAAACGATGCATTACTTTTTTGCTTTAAAATTATAACCAAATAAAAAAGACAGGATATAATAATAATTTTAATTTTACGATTGGAGCGAGGGCGCAGACAATTTTTACGACTTTGCGATTCGATTCGATTCGAAAAAATATTGCCAGGTAATTACGTTTATCGGTCGAGGGATCTCGTACCGATGTTACGTGCGGGCGGTGGAGGGGGCGGGGTGACTTTTTAATGAAAACAAAAACACGAATGCCAACAGAGTTCTAATCGAAACATATGTTTAGAATATTTAATAGGTTTTTATAAAGTGATTGGATATGTCTATGGTACGTCTGTGGGCTTCTGCACTGTATTTTTGTCCACCGAATGATAACCAGACGCACGCTAATGGCGTATGGCTGTGAATGATGGTAGTGTTTTTCTTTATTAGGGAGGCATAAGGGGCGACTAAATGTCCTGGCTACTGACGGGTAGGTAGCACGAGAAGCCGTGCTCTGCAATTTCCAATCTGTTTGCCCAGCGTGGGGATTAGTGGACTTAGCTAAGCTGATGATGACGATGATATTTAGTGTTTACAGATATCGTTTTCAAATTTCTCTAAGTAATATATACCATTTATTATCGAAAGCTCTATATTTTCTTTTCGTACTATTGAGATGTAGGAACGTAGTAGGTATAATTTTTGATAAGGATATTAAGATGAAACTAGGCTAGCCGTCAACAGTTACAATGTTACATACAGTCTATATGTCGTAAATATGATTAACATTGTTCATATTAAATAAAAGATTTTGGTGCAAAATTTTATAAGAATCCAAAGTGATTGGATGCATAATTTCTTTTTCTGGTTTCTTGTCTCATTTCTCTAATGTAATATCTGTTTTACTCCTTTTTTATCAAAACAGTTACAGTAATTTATCTCCAGGAAGATTATAAATTTTCTCTTTGTATGTATTTTCTTGTTGTGACTATAATAATGTGCACAAATCTTATTCATACAAAGAATTGGCCGAGACGCCACATGAATATAAACTGTCAATATTTCATAAGGAAATGGTGTATCTCCTTCGGTGTTTCTCAAAAAATAACTCGCGAACCGTTTTCTTCAGCGAGGCGTTATTTCACGCGTCAAAAATCAGACGACTAATTAGAGTGTGCTCACTCATACACTTGTTTCACCGTCAATATGTGAACTAAAAGCGATAATAATTAGTCATAAGGATGATAGACTTTGCATGGATTATTATTAATGGATTATTGAATTTGCATGGATTCCTGATATGTATTGATGTTTAATTTTATTATGGACTTTAGGTTTTGCATATTCTGTGGGGTAATATATCTAACATAGGAATTGGATTGTTTCACAACATATTTTGAGTAGTTCATAATAATGATAGACATTATTAACATTATAATTTGACAAAATTTTAACTCAATATAACATAACGAATTTACCATGGAGTTTCATCTGTAATTGCAGGAATACGAAATCTGTTTTATACATAATATAAAAAGAAATTATTCTGTATGCTGTGTAGGTGAACCTTAAATAAATAACTTATACTTTCAATCAAATAAAATGTTTAGAATTAAGAACTTTACAATTTTTAAAATAGTAATCATAACGATGCATTGTGTGTGTGATGTGATAATAATTTTTAAGTAGTGTAAAGTCTGCCAGGTCGTTCTAGGCCAGCGTGCCATACCGTCACGTTTACTCTTCGAAGAGCTGAATCCCGTGAGCCACAGTGGAGCTAAAAATGATTGATGATTATGATGATAATTTCATGCCTATGCTAAAATATTACATTGTGTCAAACTTTTTTAACGTAATCGTTATCTATGTATTAATAGTCTCTTTTGTACAGTATAATATGTCGGCAGTGGATGTCCATAGACTGCTGAATGGATGAATGACTTGTATTTCCTTCGAATTCGAAATTTTGCCTTAGTATTAAGTCATATAGACGACTGAGAGAATGTCGACTCTGAATTCTATATGCATCGATATCCTTTAGCAGTCTTCCCCTACCTGCTTGACGGCCTTGAAAGACTTAATATTATTACTGGTTTAACATAAAAAAAAATATTAACAATAAAAGTTTCCGATAAAAAAATAAAGTAATGAGATTCAAGCAAATTTAACTTTAGCTACCTTTCTAAATATTGCTACAAGAGGTCGCTAGTTGCTAGATTTTAAGCTCGATCTCGAGATAAAAAGTTTACAGTGTCGGGTTAACTGTTTCGCTCGGTTTACACTTAATTAACTAATATTTACATTGGTCTAGAGAAACAATTTCAACTGGCACACCTGCCAGCTATATTGCGGCTTGGAAAGCTGCCTTTTGAGTGAAAACACTCGGCTATTTATTACAGACGTGTCTGCGACTGTTCTGATATGTACGTATATGACTGAAAAAAATAGTGCTCTAATGAACGTGCTGTACTATATAAAGAGAATAGTAAACGAGTAGGCAACAGGCGCAAGTGCCCGCTACTGCCTAAAGACATCTGCGACCAGCTAGGTACAGGACTGTAGGCATATGAATGTCAGAAGGTTTAGTCCGTACAAGTCGTTAATAAGTTTGATAGTATTAACCGCAAAAAGAATAGGATTGTGAGTACGTTACTACATATTGAAATAATATTTTTTATTGTCTACTATGCTTGAGGCTAATTATTTAATCGTTATTACATTTGAGAACTGAGATGACAGTATAGAGTATACATATATAATATTATCAAGCACATCTTTCAGACCGAAACACAGATTGTTGTAGTAACAACTGCTTTACGGTAGAAATAGGTACAACGATGATACTGTTCCAGGAGAACCGTATACATACATATATGTATATCTATTTTTCTGTACACCACATATGGCCCGCAATAAAACGTGCAGGATCGCTTCTTGGTATCTGTTAGTAGTCATCACTTTAGTTGTCTATGTTATTCATATTGATTATTGTAATAAGGCATTTATAAAGCTTTTATAGTTTCATAACAAACGACGATTCAAGATGCAATAACAATACGTGTGTTTCCCTTGTTACGTTGCATTATTTGTACTATAGCCAGTTACCCAGTGGCGATTGCGCAACGAGATGTTGTTTTAAGTTTCTTTACTTGAATCTATTCTCAAGTTAGTTTTGGCTACGAACACGTATTGTTGAGTTTTTATTGAATTAAAGTGGTATTTGTGAGGAAAATTGAAAGTAAAAATATCCTAAGTATAGCCATGTTAAGATATACTTGATAAGTGGTAAGATATTGAAGAACATACGTGAATTAAGCCGATACATAATTTAATCATGTACATATCAGGTAAATACATTTGAAATGTTCATTAGTAGAAAAGTACCTGCAGCGCTAATAAAAGCTTGTAGTTCAGGGTTAAATCTGAACCCCGTGCAATAAATGTTTAACGAGCCATTAGGTATAATAGTCCCCTGCCGGTCTACCGCGCGAGGTTTTTTGGTTCAAGTTCCGGTCGGGTGGTTGGCCGAACGATAAATTTGATTTTCTTTTCTGTGTTTTGGTCATATATTATATCAAAAGTTCTTCTTGTAATATATCGAACGAAAATCTACCTAGAATGTACATAAAGCGTTAGTTGTAGAAGCAGATATTTTATTTATCTTGACCGTGACCAGCTGCAGCCCACGAGTTCTCTTCGTCACCAAAAACGACTGAGAAAGGAAACTATGAGAAAATGAACGCTCTTGTACCCATTAGTTTAAGGTCTACACAAAAATAAATAAATAAATAGAGTCAAATTTGATACTGGGTGCCATATGACTTTGTAGATCAAATATCATCCCTACGAGTTCCATGTTAAAGCGACTTTACAGGTCGAAACGAGCGCAGATCTATTCAAAATGGGTCAGAGGCTGTAAAAAAATTTATCCCGCTTCAAAATATTAATTTGCGTAGGTTTTCGTTATTTCCCTTTATCTCCAAATCTCGGCCAACTGTTGATTAATGATTGGAGGAAATTCGTAACGGTTGACAGAAAAAAATTAACCTCAAGGCATTCTTTTTTTAGAAATTCCGTCTTTTTATATTTGTGCTTCGCTCAGTGGTTTCTTAAATTTCGCTATCTTAAACAGGATTAATTAAAGCTTTTAATGAGTTTGGAGGATAAATATATTTTTTTCGTTTAATTTCTGTAGGAAACAGAAAATGCTTATGGGTGTTTTTCTTTGTGCCGTCTACAAGATTTCAATTACAAGCAAATGGAAGCATTTTGAACAAATTTTATTACAATACATATGTATGTAGGTACGTAATCAAAGATAATTGTGAAGTTACTCTCTTACTATTAAATATTTCGTGATGTACTGGCTTAGGTTGTGCGTTTTTCGAGATGGCCTGACTAGCCCGGGATGGCAGTCTCTGCCGTTACCTCGCTACAAACGGCGGGAGCTCATGAGGAATGGCCTCGTAGAGATCCGAAACTTGTCGGACCAACTCGAAAAATGCACGTAAGTTAAGCCGATACGTATATGTATAATCACCTCTACTGGTAATTATTGTTACAACCAATAGAGATCGCTCACTACCACGTTCCTTATTTTATTTTCTCCTTTGATTTAGATCTCATACTATTGACATCAATCTTAAAAGTCAACTCATCAAATGCAATCCCAGATTCATGTTTTAAAATACTTACCGGAAAGCGGCATACATGTATGTATGTACAAAGGAAGTGATGAATGTGGAAGAAGCACGACGGGTCTACAAGGAGATATACATATATTTGGCATTCTGTACTATCTGCCTACCTGCCTGCCTACCTAAAGGACGCGGCGGGAAGACATGTATCTTTACAATGTACAATCGTTATCCATACACACTAAGACCATCATAATCATTATCAGCCTACTCCCGTCCACTGCTGGACATACGCCTCTCCAATGGAAGACTAAGACCATACACAACATTTTATTAGGCAACAAAAGCGGTAATGGCGATTGCACTTGGCGTATATCCATATACATGACATTAGGAGAAGGTCACGGGTCGGTTGTTGATACAGTCGAACCACTTGACATTTGTCTATCTCGGAAGCGCTTGAGAAAGGTTCGAGAAAGAGTTTCCACTTTTTTCGGCGCTCCCGCTTGATTGAGCCAAGTGTCGGCTAACCGAGTTAGCGAATTACTCTGCCGTTTAAAGTGCCGTTCTGTACTCACTAACTTTGTTACTTTGATGTCTTTTCTTTCAGCCACTTCAAGCGTTACTTCGTTCAAGAGTGAGCGATTAGGGGCTGTATGTAATTTGTACTTTCATCGATGTTTTTTTTTCATTTTGTTTTTTTTCAGATTTCTTTCATAGCAATTTTTGTTATCGCCGATAAAAAGTGTTACATAACACTGGCTGATTTGATAGTAAAATCTTTTTCCTGACGATGTCATAATTTGACAGAATATTTGAATATAGAATAAAAAAAGATAAAATAAATCACGAGAATTAATACAGCAATTGAAAAACACGGTCGTGTTTACTCGTATATTCAAAAACTCATCGCTAATTTTGTCCTGTATATTTGTAGGCTTTGTATGTTTTCGCTTCTTCCACTTCTGAAATATTCCAGAAATTGGTTTTGATAACCAAGAAAACACTATCATATTCTTCAATTGCTGTATTAATTCTCTTATTTGATTTTATCTTTTTATACTCTGTGTTTAAATATTCTGTCAAATTATGACATCGACAGGAGAAAGCTTTTAGTATCAAATCAGCCAGTATTATGTAACAAAAGTATTAAGCCTTTTAAACGGCTTGTGATGAATCGACACTATACTTTAATATTTATGTTATTTTCACAGAATCTGTGTGATTTGAATTGATTCTTTTAAAAGTCAGAATAATTGTTTAGTTGTTGAATGCGGCGATCATCAATAAATATTAGATACTATCTTCAATGATTTCCCTTATCTTCATCGATATTTTTAGCGAATCTGCCACGTATTTTTATACTTCCGAAAATAACAAAGACGATCTTTCTTGAAATTAAAACAACGTAGCGTTGAAATTGTATGTATATTTTTAAAACCTAATTCACTTAACCTTTCTATGACAATTTCACTTAATATGATGTGAATAACCTTAATTCTAATTGTCTGATTATATTAAAACACTCTTTAACTCTTTAACATTGAGGTTAAATTAAAATTAGGTCGTTACTGTAAAATATGTAAAATAAGGCAGGGCGCTATGGCGCTATGGCTATGGCTATGGCTATGTCCAGCAGTGGACTGAGATAGGCTGATGATGATGATGATGTAAAATAAATATATATGCGAAGATGAAAAAAGTTTCTTATTTTTGTTACTGTAAAACTGACACCTTAAACATACACGCGTACCTTCTTACGTAACACCTTTTGGCATGTGACGGTGCATCGATATATCTGTTCTGCTCTAATTGAATGAAACGAGTGAAAGATACAATTTACGTTTAACGTATTTAATGGAAAATATACGAACTCGAAATCTTAGCAAAAAGTTATTCCAGTGAATTTATATAGAGATAACAATTAAACAAAGTGCAGCCGCAAGCAAAAACTAGCGAGATAATAAGTTAAAGACTGTCGCATAGTTGTTCAAAGATTAGTCACCGAGCGCGCCAACCGCAGAAGTGGCAATTGGAAATAGTCTCAACGCCGGCGACGAAATCTTATTAAAACTTGCTCGAACCGTTTGTTTAACTTTATTCCGTACCCGGACTGTCCGATTTGCACTGTAAATTGTCCGGGACTAGTTCTCTTTGGACTTTTTATTTTTCTTCGCCAAGATTTATGGTCAATAAAAGAGGGAATGTCAAGTCGTTTTGAATAAAGTTAGCTTAGATGTAAATACAAAGGCAGTAGCGCGAGTTCATGTATGTAAGAACAACTTGCGATTTCAACTGTCATTTTGCTTAAGTTATTAAGTTAGTCGTTTAAGTTGGTAAATTTTCACAAAATGTTCAAATATTTAGCAATATTATAAATTAATATTATTACATTAGGAAAATGAAAATAAAATAAATAAATAAAATAAATTAAAATTACATTCGATGGCTGAATTTTTGCAAGTTGCCTTTTAATAGCTGTTTTATTGATATATCATATGACACTTTGGAACCGTCATATACAACAAAAACGTCAAAATTGTATTGCTTTCAAAGTGTGAAAAACGTTGAAGCTCAAGCATTAAAGGTCGATTCCAGTAGGTACAACATTTTTAGTAAATGTTATGTGGGTACCGTATAATTCACATTTTTTTAATTTGAACATCTAGGGCAGGGATGGCGAACCAATGGCACGCGTGCCATTGATGGCACGCGACACAATATTTTGGGCACGTCGCCGATCTTAAA
>DWME01008612.1:0-11573 GCA_018244795.1 Parelbella ahira ahira
CCTCGTTGGTCGAGCAGTTGCAAGCGCGTCTGCCGATCGGCAGGTCCTGGGTTCAAATCCCGGGTCGGGTACTATTGGATTTTTCTGATTTAGAATTTCTAGTAGTCACTTGGAGTCTGGATCAGTGCCCGGTGTATGGCAATGGGCTCACCACCTATATTTCACGGGACCTTAACGTAACTGGTGAAATGTGGGGGTGTAGTACACCCCTCTGCCTACCCCTTCGGGGATTACAGGCGTGATGTTACGTTTTTTTTTAAAACAAGAGAACTTTTAATTAGTATGCATTGATTAGGCATTATGTAGTTCCTAGTAGTTTTTTTTCTAGTTTTTTTTCTGTTCTTGACAATTAAGTGCCACGCGCTTCAGATAATGTTCGATTATAAAATGGCAAAGAACTTAGGAACACCTTTTTTGGTTTTTATGTAAAATGCAATGATTAAATGTAACTGCATCATGCTCTTAATGTCTAGAAATGCAAATAACAAACAACGCATGGGGAAGCTTAGTTAGGGGAGTCTTGTTTAAAGGGAGCTAAGTGCAAAGTTTTTAATTAACTGTGAGTTGGAAACGAATTCAAGTTTAGTAAGTTAAATACAGAACAATCTAGAACATAATAAATAGAAAAGAGTTCAAATAAAAGATTTTGAATTAGGTTAAGAAAGTACCTAGTAATAATTACGGAAGTTAATAATATGGTAAACTGTTCATAGATGAATAATTTCTACATTTTGATCATTTTAGTGTTTGATAAGATCGACATGATTATATCATTGCGATTATATGGCAGAGGCTGGAACCAAACGGAGCTGTAGCCAGGCGTTAGACAAGGAATGTAATATGGACGAAACTTTTTATCGCTGCACGAGAAAACCCATTTAAGCTGGCGGAATAAAAAGTGCTCGAAATTAACATTAATGGCGCACACCTCACCCGATAAACCACACCTCGGTACATAACGATGATATACTGATTCTGGCGGAGTCGATGGACGTCCTTCGTATCGTGCTAGGCGACCTTCATAGTGCCTACCAATAGGTGGGTCTTAAGTTGGACCTGGGCAAGACGAAAATCATGTCTCAGATCAATGCCACACACATCAAAGTTATTCTCGATGGCAAAGCTCTTGAAGTTGTAGACGAGTTATTTATCTATGGAAGAAACGATCTGAATTGATAAATCCAACATCGTAGGACACGTCGCTAGAAGAGTATAACTCGTGGGCAGCATCTGAAAAATTACCTAGTACAATCTTGATACATTACGTGACAATGTTAATGAATGTCTTATTTATTTCAATTTGAGGAATTTATAGTAGGTACATACTAAACAAAAAATTTTAACTTTCTGCACCACTTTTCTGTTTAAATTTGAATGATACTAAGTCGTACACTGTTCCTTAATTCAATACAAATAATTCTCTTCACGTACAATATAATATGGATAATAATAAACAATTTGTTGGAAAGGACGTTGATGAAATACAAAAGCTATCGTGATTACGACAGACCCATTGTAGCCACCCCTGTCGTTCAATTACGAAACCTACTAATCTAATCAGCTGGTCTTCTGATGAACAGCTTCTACTATGAATACTTACGTTGCATATATTGAATATATGCGTAGCAGTTCACTCACTTAAAACAAGCATAAGCTGTAGAGTATGTGAGAAAATTTACTATGTACAAAATATACGAGGACAATAATTGTAGCCGTATATTTAATAAAGTTGTTAATAAATTATTATTCACCATTAACTATTCGTTTGTATCTAATCGACATGACATTTTTTTTAATCTATATTATTTTAATGTAACATAACGCCGACGATCATTTCTGAAATAAAACTTTCTATCAATCATTTTCATTTGACATTATGATTGAAAATGATAAAGTATACAAAACAAAAATAAAAGTAAGTAATAGAGTAACGTCAGCAATCGCCCAGCAGGCGCACTTTGCGTAATGAACTTTCATTACGATTGATTTTTGTTATTTTACTTTGATACCTACATACGTGATATTATTCATAGTGATGAATAATTTGTACTATGGAGGAATAGGAAATGAAAATAACTGTTTGTTATTTGTGACAATTTATTAAATATCGTTGCTCTAAGCAAAGTAGCGGGATACAAAGAGAAAAAGATCGGTCAGAGTGATGCTAAAACGAGAAAACGCTTGTCTAATAGTGGACTTGGGCTGTAAATGGAATATAGATATAGCGAATAATTTTTTATTTCTCCAATTTTATTAGACCCGTGATTTATTAAATTTCTACTATCTATTTCGAACCGGTGATTTTGATGCTTACCCTTCCATTAGCTTCGATTTATTTTAAGATATTTCTTATTTTAAAATTCAGCACATTGTAATTATTAATACAGCTATATCTATCTTATTTTTGATACCTAGCATTTTTTTTAACTGTTTATGTTTTTGCTATGTCCTTGCGAAATCGTTTTGTACGTAATTTTCTTTTATAATTGTAGATGAATAAATGTTTTTTTTTTCTAAAATTAAGTTACATAATTGGGTGCTGTAATTAAGTTGCTAAGCGTATATCGTGTTCCATAAATCGCCGTGACTGCGAACGTTATACCGAACGTTTTCATTAATAAAAGTTTTAATAAACTCGAATACAGTTTCCTTTCTTACTAACGGCCGTCGTTTATTAAAAGTAGACTTATTAAATATATTTTCATTATTGTGCCATCAACTTTTCAACACGTTAAACGGTATAATAATTGAAACATTCATTTTGAAGTCTATAAGAAAAATGGATAAGACCAATAAATTTTTAATACCATTGTTCTGTATACAGGTAAGAGCTAGACTGGGCTACAAAGACATATTTGACTTATATTAAAATTAATAATTACTACCTATGTATTTATATGCATATTTATTCAAGTAATTTCGTTGATACCGCAATTTCAACGTAACGGAGTTTATTGTGTTATTTCCTCAACACCGCCACACTACTCAACTTGTCTAAACTTTAAAGCACAGGCAATTACTGCGAACAGGTAATAAAGCCTACCGAAATTCAATTTCTGTGAGTTCCCGAAGAAAGTGTAACACACAGAACCGACCGATTATGTTGCAATAATCTTATAATCTAATGTCTACAGCACAGATGATTATACAAGTATGTAGATTGTAAAATATCTCTTAACATCCAATAGCGGAGGATTAGTAAACTTTATGAACCTAAAGGACTGTTTAACTGGGGATCTGGCCGGAGCAGGTGCTGTACACTCAAATTAAATTTGTTACATTTTACGATAAAGGTAACGGTGTGGCCAGCGACAGCAAAAAAGTGCCGGTATGGGGTCTTCCTGTCCGAGAGAGATCACGGAGAAACGATATTATGTTTCATTAAACCACTTTCTATCCTTCACCATAGGTATTGCACCATAAATTCGAATGTAATTACAGGTAGGTACGACGATAGGTTCGTCGTGGTACGACTTAACTTTTCCTGTTTTAGTATGGCAAAACGTACTTAAATTCGGAGAGATATACATAGTATGTGTCGATGTTTTTGCTATACGTAACATCACGCCTGCAATCCCCGAAAGTGTAGGCAGAGGAGTGTAGTATACTCCCATGTTTCACCAATTTCGTTTACGTACCATGGTACGTGAGTACAATTTAAAGTAACAGAAGCAATCTGGGAATCTGTCACGGAATAATATAAAAACATACTTATAGTTTATATAACTTCGTAAACCGGCATATGTTTGTTAGAGTTCGGAAATCGTTAGCAATACTTAATAGTTTGTCATACCTAGCTATTATATAACGTGATATGAGGGTGTTATAGATCTGCATTATGACATGTAATTTCAAGCTCTTCTTCCTCGCTCGCGTTGTTCACAATGCCAGCAAAATAGGACTAACTTTTTTTGATTAACGTTTTTATATTTCCACAGCCCATATTATAATAATTATAGAATGCTCGGCAACGGTATGAAGCATCAGATTCATTGCTGTAAAATTGACGGCCAGATTTTCTTTTTAGTATCAAAGTAATCAAGTCTCAAGAGAAGTTAAGGAAATTTACGAAGCCCTCTCGTGGGGGCCCTATGGAGGAGTAGACCCATGGAAGTAGTCTACCCGAAGTGACCTGGTATCGGATAGCAATCGTTCAGAGCCGGGATAATCCTGAACGCAATCGCAAGATTAAACTGAGCCGATACTAACACTGGTGCCGATATTAACACTAATAGATACTGGTGGATACGATTCTTTTAAACAGAGGCTTAATTTTCCAGTAACCGTTAGAGCACGTATGAGATGGTTTGAGAGCAACGGTAGGGTGTGGTACAGGTATCTTAAATTATACTTGTAGGTCGTAACATCAGAACATTAGCCAAAAGTTTCAATGTGGCAATCAACGTGGTTCTCACGCAAATCCAATTTTGGAGATTTACTTAGACATAATCACTACACTAAAATGATGATAAGAGCTATCTTACAACAATGCATTTCGTATTCAAAAAAAATCTTTATCAACATTTTTATAATCTGCACATCTATATAGATAGACATGTATGTTTAAAAATACCCCAGCAGGCTCCGAACGGACTTGGATTAACTTTAATTAGCACTTAGGATTAGGGTTTATGTTAGGGATTTAAATCGATATAATTAAACGTTAGCGGTAAATTAACAAATTAAGGTAATCCAAAAACGTAAGTAAGTCCGTTAATAAGTATTAAGTATGGATAATGGTATTATATTTTTACAAACATTCAGATTACCAATTACCGACATTCAATTAATACGAGTTGTCATCGAATGCTTTAGAAATAAATTGATAAACTTATATATAAATGGCCGAAAGCATGTATGCTACTACTTATAGAGTATTTAAATTGTTCGCGCTATACATAAGCGTGGGTGGTGATTTTGTTCCGGAAATTTCTGTAATATCCATTTTGTTCGATAAGGCCGGGATGGATAGGGGGATATGGATATAGATAGGGAGATATAGATGACTGAGTCGCAAAAGGCTTCAGTCGGTTAAAATCTGGAAATATGGGAAGATCAACTGCCATATCCAAAAAGCGAGATTATGAGTTATTTTAAACGTATCAGTAATTTCGCTGTATTATAGATCTGTATTGTTTAATGTATTGTAACTGTATTAGTGTAAAATAATAAAATTCTTATGACATAAATATCATTTTAACTTTAAATTAAATAAGCAAATCCATAAATAACGATCCTACACTAGAACTCAGCTGCCTAATACTATTTGTTTTCTTCATATATTTTCGACGAGCGTTGCTAAAATAGAGTTCAAAGCTTCAAAAATTACTGCCGGAGAAACGCTGCCTTTCTACATTAGTCATTTTAATCACCTCTCGCCGTCTGTGGTAATAAAATTATTTCAGAGTAAACATTTTGAAGATTAAATTTTAAAGACTTCTGATAAACTGCTAACTTAGACAAGGTCATAAAGTTGGAGAACATTTTGTTAATTCTTTTAAATTATTGTTGTTATAATTTATAATTGTTTTCGTATTATTCTTAATTATGTATTTCTCATATTTCGGACAATATTGTACACGTAATGCTTTTACATTTAATATAAATTCACTTTATTTGATGTTGTGTCTATGAACTGTTTTATTGTTCGAGTGGTTGCGAGCGCGTCTGCTGATCGAAAGATGCTGGGTACAATTCCCGGGTCCTGATGTTATCGGACTTTTCTAACTTGAAATTCCTATTATTTGTTAGGAGTGTATATTCCTGCCCGATATAATATGGCAATAGGCTCACCATAATAAGACGTAGAATTTAACAGATGAATATTGGAAATGTACTACATTCTGTACACCCTTTCGCGGAATACAGGCTTGAAGAAAAAAAATGTATCCATGAATATCTGTTTCATAACTTGAAACTTTATAAAAGACAGCGGGAAGCTGCTGGATTCGGAACGTCCAGGACCGGATGGAGTGGCGCCGATTAGAGGAGGCCTATGTCCAGCAGTGGACATCAAGAAGGCTGACGATGAAGACGGTGAACTGTGAGCTGGACCTGTGGTCACACATACGCTGTTAATTTTCGATACAGCTTGTGTTAACAAGTGCGGTATATTTTAAATTCGCAGGAACTGGTTGAATGTGTTATACGAGTATAATATAAAAACCGCAAGAATATTTGTAATAAAATTTTGCCTAACAATGAAGCACATCCAGTTGTTTGAAGTCAAATGTAACAAACGAATTTCAATCAATATTGTTCACAAGATCTAAGAGTAATTTACAAGCAATGTGTAACGTTATATGAATTCGATCAAACGGGTCGTTTTCCTTTTGTCGTGTAGAGATAAAACAAGGAAGTATTATGCTAAAAGCCGTTTTCGTAAGTTCTGTATTTTTTCCATTGACTTTCCTCCTTCTGCCCCGAAATACACCAGTATTCGTAAATGTCTTTCTCCAGTGGTTAGAATTTTATTGACTAATATATATTTATAGTATTATAGGTGGTATTTTTAGTGTTATATTTTGTTGGTCCAGTGGTTGCAAAGTAGGCTCACTCACCATGCCATGAACGGATCTAAATGTAACGGGTGAAACATGGGAGTACACTACACCCCTCTGTGTACCTCTTCTGGGATTTAAAGCGTGATTTTACGTTATATTTTAGTTCTGTGCAATCTACATATATACATAGTGCTATTGCGTATAGAGATGATATCGTGTGGCAATGTAAAGAAATTAGGACAGGGTTAAATTACAATAACCTGAGCCAAAAACTGTCCGACCCAATAATTGTTGATTGGTCACTATAATAAATATCTACTTCAGACCATAAAAACCCGTGAAATGTGGGTGTTCTGCACGCCTCTGCCTACCCCTTTATGGCAATACAGGTATGAGTTTATGTTATATTACAATAAGTCAACATTATCAAGTAATATTACTGTATAAACACGAAATTAACCAACAAAAAGAAATCGTAGTCACGAAACAAATTAGGGGCTTAAAATTTTTTGAGATCGGCGCCGTCTTAAGCATTGAATATAAAACATAACGAAAATCGAAACGATTTAACTGATATCAAAATGGAGTTAAAGGACACTTTGCTTAACAACCTAATTAATTATTTATTAACATTTAAAGTCATACCTGTGTCTGACATTTTTACTAAAGTTTTTCTCAACATTTCCTATACAGTAATACATTTTGTTTTTATTGATAATACGGAATTTTTCTTTTTGTTTTAATATTTTGAAATATGTCTGTTAAGTGCTGGCACTGTAAAATATTGTACAGGTAGGTTTTCCTTTGGGATCCCTAATAAACTATTATGTATAAAAATATTGCAGTTCTAATACTATTAGGTACATATACATTCTACACGTAATAAATTCTGACCACTGTTCAGCCGGTGATAAAAAAATGAATAAAACAAACGTGAACAAAAAATTTTACACGTATGTACATACGTAGGATAAGTTAAAATTCTTTGTCACTCCCAACTGTATCACGGAATAATAAAACGTTCGCGACACAAAATTTCACTCCAGCGTCGTGTAGCCTGTGGGGAGTTTTTACAACGAACGTAGCATTACACATTCCCCTTTCTAATGTTCTGGAGCCACTTTCTAACCCATTCTAACTCTACACTTTGTAACAAACTATACACTTCACCAGTTGCTGAGGATTTTGTACTTGTGTGTAATATTTTGTTGGATGTAATAAGTTGAAAGACTTAATCATTATGGTACTTTGTGCAGTGACTTAAGCAAATAGGTCTCAATTAAACCTAACACCACGCCTGTAAACCCCCAAGGGGAGGCAGAGGATACTTCTAAGTTCTTGCATTTAAAATGTCAATATATAAATAATGTCAATATAGAAATGTCAATATATAATGTAAATATGATTTTGAAAGGCCCATATGATATTTAAATAAGATTTACTCTTCAACGTTATGGTTCCAACGGGATATATTGCACAATAACTTTGACTTATATATTTTTTGACTCGTTTAACTAGTTCCATACAATTTCTGCAAAAGAAATTATTTGTTTAAAATATGTTTTGTTTTTAAAATACTCTTATAAATAATTAGTTCTATTTATAAGCGACACAATATTGCTATAAACTTTTCTTCCAGGGCTTGTCTCGACGGGACACGTTCCCCACTTACTCGTTCATTGCCGATCGTTAAATTCCCGGCTGAGCAGGTTGCTAAATGATGGATTTAGTTCCGTTCTGTGTCTGAATATTTGTATAGCTCCCTCAGGATCTGTGTTTATGGCACTTTCAACGTAGGATGTTCTGGTGAGTTGTATTTTCTATTAAGTGTTATTAAATAACATAATTTGTAGATTTTTATATGATAATCAAAATCTAACTTTTGATCGTACCTAGTCCGGACCCCTATTCCTATCTGCGCCTGCTTATTCTCTATCTCTACCCCCTCTGAGGATCAGACTGATTAAGTCCATAGACTGCCAAGATGACCCAGTATAGGCATACACATTTAAACACCTTATATAACTCTAAAATTTCAACAATAGCCAACCAAGTTTACCACGGTTAGGCAAAAATAGTGTTGATGGAGGGAAACTAAATGCTTATTCTTGTTATGGAATAATTTATTTTGCGTCGCACACCTGGGAATCGAGATGTTGCTAATAAAATATTTTAAATATACTGATTAGAAAACATCGACAAACTATTGTATATAACACTTAATCTGAATATCGCCGTTTATACTAACCTGCCTAATATTTACCAAATCATAATATGTATAACGTTCAAATACTCAAAACATAAAGTTGCAAATCGCCTCATTTGGGACTTTGCACTAACGTTAAAAAGTATTTCTTCTAAGTTATGGTTGTTTCTATATTGTGTAGACATATAAGAACATTGAAACGAATGCATCAACAAAGGCAGGTAGGAAAAAATAACCCTTCCAATTCATAACGGTGGAAAGAACGTGCGTTATCTTGCGACTCGTTTTAGAGGGATTGTAACGACAAAGGTATGTTTCCACTTCAAATATTGAGCTACAGAAAGGAGAGACCAGTAGGATTATTTCAATCCCAAAAGGGAACTACTGATGGACCACACATATGTATTTATGATAAATTAAGCATATAAGAATATACTGGAAAGATATGCGGACAAGAAATCTGTCGTTCTATGTATTTGCTGATATCACTTCAACTCTAAATTATTTTTGCCTAAATCAATTTGTAACTATGTCCTTACATAGGTGTTCAATAGAAAAACTTAACACAACGTAAAAAACTAATTGATAATGATATATGTAGATACATCACGTTGTCAGGTAAGTGTATTCGTAAACATGCAATACAGTTATTTTACGCCACTTTGTGGTGTATAAAAGTAGGTATATAGATTACTTTATTTGTAGATGTTCCTACAAGGATTACGTCAAAATATCACTTCTTTATATTTATCATATACGTCAGATATCTTACTGAAATGTTTTAACTGTAACCGAACGCACACGACTGTTATTGTCTACATCGGCTTTGTGGTGGGTTGAGACACGGGTGCCAAGTGTGAGCACGGACATGTAAAGATAGCTATCTTTGGACATACTGCAGTAAAGACGCTGAGAATTTAGATAGATCTTAACGTTAATCGATATAACAAGTCGATAGTTCAGGTGTTTTCATAATACGCTATATAGGTACGCGTTATAACGGGTATTCCAATGTAGAAATCTACAGCCAACCTTGGTTTTAAGCATATTAATTGACTCGAGGATGGATATAAATGTTTTATCACCCTAGATAAAAAGTCGGAACTTTAGTGTAGGGGTGAATTGATAAATTTTTCCGTCGGCACCCTGCAGAGAAAAATACGGCAATGCGAAATAATGTACAAGTCAACTGCTTTCCATTCTGTTAATTAAACTTTTAGTACCTACTTAGATTGTTAAGGAACTTAGAAACTCGATTCTTAATTCAAATTGTAGTGAAGTCAAAATTCCCTTCATAATTTAACTGAACACAAAATTTAACAATGCAACACGCAATCCGAACGACGATAAATTAAGTCAGCTCCGACCCATCTTACATAATAGCGCCAACGGCAGTTGTGAATAGACTTATCACACCGTCCTTGAGTTCTCAACCTTGAAGTTCAACAATGGGGTCAGAGTTAAGTTTATCCTTATCTGTTATAAATTAAGAGTAGCTAAATTTTTTACATATTTACTAAAGAATTAAGGACTTGAACGGATAAAGGTGGAAATTTTTTTTTTTGTAATTTCATAATATGTATTCCATTTTTAATTACTATTTTCATTCATTCTCCAATATGTCTTTGTTTCTACAATTAATTTGTCATTGTTTAAAAAAACCTATTTGTTAAATTGTTAAATTTTTTGCTACCGACCTAAAATAGCTAAAAGTATTCATTAAATATCATTTGTAAATTAAAGTAATATATATCTTACTATATTTGAAAAATAACAGTGAAATCTTTAGAGCTCATCTCTGTAAAATTACAAATTTTTACATCACACCTTAATCAACTCAAGTCTTCAACTGTATCATTTTGTTTGAATTGTTTTCATTCGCCTTAAGCCTAATACTACCACAGCCACACGTCGCTTAGAGCAATGTAAATAATAAAAGAAAAACAAACATTCTGTAATAATGTTGTGTACTGGCAACTGTGAAGCAATGTATGAAGGAAGCCTTTTTACTTACGTGTTTCGCAGCATATATGGTTTTAGTGATGATAATATACGAGTATCTTGCAAGGTACCCATGTTAGATAGTGTGAAAGACACATAAAATAGTGTGACAGTGCTATTGACTTTGATAAAGTAGACAATAGTAAGGAAAATCTGCACAGGTTTACTTGAAACGGTCTATTTATGTTATAATCTGGTAACAAATAATGCGATCGATTCAAGCATAACTTTCTTTGTCACACTTAGTACTGTGAGAGTCCTATTATAATTCAGATGTTTGTTTCAATCTCGGTCAACGACTCAAAAAATAAAAGAATGTCGGTCTCAAAGCGAATACCCAAAAAGTTTCTAAGCAAATATCACGTTTTTGGCACATCAAAAACAAAAACTTTCATTTCGTCACATTTCCATTTCGCACAAACAAATACTTGCTAACCTTACACTTTTGGGTATTAGCTTCAACTCTCAAGCGAGGCGAGAAAATAGGAAATTTTTTATGAACGGAATAATATATAGCAGCATGAAACTATAGTGTCGAAATTATTCCATGTTTGATGTATCACATTAAAAGGCAAACAGTTCCGGCACTTTAAATGTATGTAGTTTATACGAGCTTTATTGAATGCATTTTACAAATTGATACTAAACGTTTCCGACAATAACTATAAATTAAAATACATAATTATTTTTCATAAACAGCCCCAATTTGAACAAACAATAGCCAAAACTTATACAGCTTTAGTAACTATTTATTAGCTCATATTAAGTAATCACACCTGTAATCCCCAAAGATTTATGCTACTTGGAGTCTGTGGAAGATAGGGTGATGTAAATCCTTCTGTTATCGCTGCCGCAGGTATTTC
>DWME01008613.1:0-11571 GCA_018244795.1 Parelbella ahira ahira
TATTTTTTTTTCTTTAAAGAAATATGTCACCGTTCACTTAAGTTTAGTTTTCGAGTAATCCCCTGTAATCCCGGAAGGCAGGAAAGTGTTGCACATTCCCCCGTTTCACCAGTTAATATTTTATTTGAAATATTTTATATAAATATGTAGTATTTGTAAAATACAAAATAGTTTTGTTACGTTATTTCATATATTTTTTTCATTAATTCTTGGTATCAGAAGTTTAGAATATAATAACTCAAATCGGGCGGTCCCGAAACCAGAAGACTCCGATTCGAGTACAGATGTCTCCAGTTCTATTATTTTTCTCTTTTTTTTGAGTTCCTGCTTTTGTGAGAAAAACTATTGTTGGGAACACTTTATCAATGCATCTAATTCGTATTTTTAAAAAAATCAAAAAATACCAAGCTAAGCTCGATCATCTCAGGTACTACTATTTATACGAGAAGACCGATTTCAAAGAAGCGTGATTGCTAATAGATCTGGCTGTTTTACTGACCGGCATCCGTTTGAAGATTTGCTACATAGCGATGTTGCTGATAGTCGTACGTTTTAGGTAGATGATATATTATAATCCATATTAATATTACCAAGTAATTATCTGTCTACAACGCTAACACCGCTTAACTGTTAAATTGGTCGCTTAAACTTCACGAAAGAAAATTTTTTATTCTGTTACACTGATTTTTCACTGTATTCACGCGAGCTAACTTCTCAGTACAGTAGAGAGATTATTAAAAAAATGTTATTTGAGGTGATTAATAATAATACTTAAAAAACGGCCATCTTATCCTAAACTAGGTTGAATCTGTTCTCTATCCAGACATATGGTAAATAATGTGCATAAACACCTAAACACATACTTATGCACACAATTTATGCCAAGCCACAGAAAACTTATTCATCTTCACCATCATCATTGGATCGATTGTTTCCGTCGAGAACGGTCGCGTCTCAGCGTAAATAGTGCCCAAGCAGTGTTGACGTAGCGCAAGCGCCGACATCACGGCTCACCGCACGCAGCCGTCGCGATGACCCCGTTATCAAAAGTGCATTAAGACATAATTAAAATGTAAACAAGTGTTAAGGCGCAGCTATATTTTACAATTATGGCTCCGTCCACTCCAATCAAACTGAAAACGGAAACTGAACATCTGTTATACAAATATTATACAGAAGAAAAGGCTCATCGAGAAGCTCTTCAACTAGTGGTTGATAAGCTTACCAACCAAGTGAAAGAGTTACAACAGCAACTTACGCAGATCCAATTAGAACAGCATGAAAAGAAAGATACAGAAGAATATAATAATGAAAAGTCATCTGAACGAGTCCAGTATGAGACAGATGAAGAAGAACTAGCTAAAGAAACAGAGTGGGTAAGTCAGAAAAGTAGAAAAAAACGGAAATTAAATTTATCACCTACTCCACCAACAGAACAAGGACAGAATTCAGAAGTTAAAGAAAAGGCAAAAACTAAAAAGGCACCTCGTCCTCCACCCATAATAGTTGAAAACATTAAGAATTACCAACAGTTCTATGATCTTATAGAAAACATACCTCGTGACTCTTTCATAGCTAAAATGGCGAATGGAGATAAAGTAAAAATTAACGCTACTAGTGAAGACGCATATACGTCCATTACGAAGATGTTACGTCAGGAAAACTATCACTGGTTTTCGTATGAAAATAAACAGGATCGGCCCATACGGGTTATGGCAAAAAACCTGCACTATTCCTGCAAACCAGATAGAATAGTCGAGGAGTTTAAAGCCAAAGGCTACAAAATCCAAGACGCAGTAAATAAATTGAGTTGTAGAAAAAAGGAGCCTCTGGATATGTTTATACTTTCCTTTGACAAAGAAGAGGACATCAAAAAGATTTACGATATTAAAGTTATATTAGGTTGCAAAGTGGACATGCAACCCCTAAAAACGCTTCAATTAATCTCACAATGCAAACGATGCCAAGCTTACGGCCACACACAGAAGTATTGCTCTAAGGAACCGATATGTGTTAAGTATACGGGAAAACATTTAACTCGTGACTGCACAAAACCAACTGAATTAAAACCTAAATGCATATATTGTGGTGAGCCACACCTTGCTAGCTATAGAGGATGTGTTGTAGCCAAAGAACTATAACAGATTAAAAACAAGTTCGCCAAAAACAAAGTGCTAACTCGGACTACCCCTACCCCAGCCCCTAATGGATACCTAGGAGTAAAGCCAGACGAACGTGTTACAACCGGAATTTCTTTTACTGAAATCACTAAAGGAGCAGCCCAGCCGCGCTCACAGTTGACAAAGAAATCTGCACCAGTGAGCCCCAATACGGATGACAAATTTAACACAATTCTAAGTCTTTTAACCTCGTTCGATGTTAGGTTGAAAAAACTGGAAAAAAATACCACTTCCAAACATAACTAATGGCTAAGTCACTTAAAATTATGTCATGGAATGCAAATGTACTTCTACAACATCAAAATGAGCTAGAAGTGGTCATAAATGTTGAAAACATTGACGTGTGCCTCATATCTGAAACACACTTCACTAGAGAATCCTTTATCAAAATCAACGGCTATAAAATTTACCATGCATTGCACCCTGATAATAAGGGTAGAGGAGGTAGTGCCGTCATTATAAAAGATAACAACAACATGAGATTCAAGCAGTAGCTGTTTGCATCCACATTAAACAGTATCCTGTCACCATATCAGCTATATACTGCCCCCCAAGTTATTCACTTAAAACTGAGCAGTATTACAGCTTATTACATGATATAGGTAATAGATTCATATTAGGAGGTGACTTTAATGCCGAAAACACTCACTGGGAATCTAGATTAACCACGACGAAAGGAAAGGAGCTTCTCCGTGCAGTGATCCAGATAAAATGTAGTACCATATCAACAGGGAAACCTACATACTGGCCTACTGATACTTTAAAGATACCAGATTTGTTAGATTTTTTTATCTACAAAAATCTGTCGCCTAATTTTCTTCCAATCAAAGAAGGTTATGACATGAGCTCTGATCACTCGCCAATAATATTAATCGTCAATGAAAATATAGTTAAAAAAAATGATAATCCCTCGCTGGTCAATAGATACACAGATTGGGAAAGTTTTAGATTAGACCTAGATAACATAATCGATTTGAAAGTCCCTTTAAAGACTCCTGATCAGCTAGACAGAATTAAAAAGATTTACTACGGACATCCAGCACTGCGCCTGGAACAACACCCCTATCCATAAGAAAAAGATAAGATATAATACCTACCCTCTAGAGATACGAAACCTAATTGCAGAGAAAAGAAGGCAAAGGAGAGTATGGCAGCACAGCAGATATCCGCAAGATAAACAGATGTTAAACAATCTTACAAAGCGACTTATGAGAGAAATACAGAAGTATCGTCATGATACTCTGAATACTCACCTAAGCCAACTAACTAGTGTCCACACAACAAATTACTCTTTATGGAAAACTACAAAAAATCTAAAAAAGCCAATGATTCACGTTCTACCATTAAAAGAGACTAATGGCAAATGGGCTATCAACAACCAACAGAAAGTCACTAGGTTCGCTCAACATCTGGAGCATATCTTACAGCCAAATGTGGACATTATGAATGACCGAATGGAAAATACACTCGAAATAACGCAAGCTGAATATCATATAAGACACGTTTCGCCTAAAGAAGTTCAGGGCGAGATCAGGCGTCTAAATCAAAAAAAATCTCCAGGGTATGATCTTATCACAGGCGAAATACTCCGTTGCCTTCCACGAAAGGTGGTAATTAAACTTACAAATTTAATTAACGCTACGATAAGGCTTAAGTACGTACCTGATATGTGGAAAGTTGCTGAAGTAATAATGATACCAAAGCCTGGTAAACAACTCCATGACGCAGCATCATATAGACCTATCTCCCTATTGCCAATTATGTCAAAGCTGTTTGAAAAGCTACTCCTGAGACGCATTAAGTACTTGAAGAAAGAAACCTAATTCCTGATTACCAGTTTGGCTTCAGGAACAAATATTCCACAATAGACCAGGTCCATAGAATCACTAACGAAATAGAAAAGGCCCTAGAAGAAAAACGAGTCTGTTCTACAGTCTTCTTAGACATAGCTCAAGCCTTTGATAAGGTTTAGCATGAAGGTCTAATGTACAAATTGAGAAATATGCTCCCAAAGTCTATTGCAGATATTTTAGAATCTTACTTGACTAATCGCATGTTTCAGACAAGACGATGCGTATTCAGAGCTGAAGGAAATAAAAGTTGGAGTACCACAGGGTAGTGTTCTCGGTCCGGTTCTGTACTTATTATACACCTGCGACATTCCAGTCATAAAAAATAGTTTCATCGCAACGTTTGCAGATGACACCGCTATTATGGCCACAGGAGCCACTCAACAGGAAGCAGTGGACAAGGCTCAAGAGGCTGTCAACACCATATTTGAATGAACAAAGAAATGGCGCGTGAAACTAAATGAAACAAAATCCGTTCATGTAGACTTCACAAATAAGAGATCAAATTACCAACCGGTTTACATTAACAGTAATGTCATACCGTACGAAAATACAGCCAAGTATCTAGGCATGACTTTAGACGCAAGGCTTCGCTGGAGGGCTCATGTCAAAAAGAAACGCGAACAGCTTGAAATTCGCTACAAAAAAATGTACTGGTTGCTAGGTAAGGGATCCTCTCTGTCAGTGCAAAACAAAATACTACTGTACAAACAAGTCCTTATGCCAATATGGACCTATGGTATTCAGCTATGGGGCTGTACCAGCCAAAGTAACGGGCAGATTATTCAGCGTTTCCAAAATAAAGTGCTAAGAGGCATCGTAAATGCACCTTGGTATGTTCGAAATGACGATCTCCATCGGGACCTGAAAGTGGAACTCGTAGCTAGTGTTATAAAAAATATGTCGAAGCTCATGAAAAAAGACTTCACCATCATGTGAACGTCGAGGCCATCCAGCTCCTCGCCACCACGGACACAGTGAGAAGGCTGAAACGAACGAAACCCTTTGAGCTAGTGTAGTGAATAGTTAAAGATAATAGTGAACGTAGTGCTAAATAAAAGAACACAAGAACAAAGTGTATTCCCCTTAATAGAGACAATAAGAAGTGTTAATGGACACATTCTTAGTTATACTCTACTTAGCAAATTAGGTTAAAATTAAATTACTAATTAGTAATGTTAAGCTAGATCGTAATTTTAAAAGACGTCCTTAATAAGGACATCTTAGTGCAAAAAAAAAATTGTACTGTTGATATATTTTTCATATGATGGCGTGTATTGAGATCACCAATTCAAAGTTTTACTCACTATGATTCTATAATATCAAATGTCTCATAATAGGTAATTAGTAATTTAATAGTAAAATAAGGTAATTAGTTCTTGTTAATCATATTAACATTAAAGTAGGTATATCATTCAAACAAATTATGATCTGCCATGTCTCTTTTCGACCTCGAGGTTCTGTAAGCCGAATGTAAAATAGTTTATCTTTTTTAACACTATAAATATTGCCCAGTTACTGTTTATCTACATTGACTAGGTTTTGCATAAAATGGCAACCCAAGATGTAACATACTTTAACATAAAAAATAATATATATTCAGTAACCACATGCTTGGTTTAGTTTTTTATTTAAGACGTCAGGGCTCAGTGAAAACTTAATTAAACCTGTGTTCTAACAGTACTCGTAAGAAAAATAAGGTTCGCTTACTTTTTAGACAGAATGTTTAAAATGTATAAAACACTTTTGAAATTATTACCATCGCTTATCTTCTGGAGAAAACGTAACTTGCTTACGCTACGTTGATAAATATACACTATGTCTAGTTTCAGTAATAAAATATCACTTACGTTGACCAATAGTTTAGTGGCTGAAAATTGGAATCTTACTCCGGATAAGGCCTTTCACCCCTTGGAAATATGGTCTGTTCTGGAGTCCTTGAAGCTGTGTCAAGTGGATTGGCGATATGTCCAAGTGCGGAGAGGTTTCAATGAAGCCGCGTCTATGACCGTCCAAGTACAGAATCAGCAATGTGAGCAACTATCAACAACTTTCCTCCTACATCGAGGATTGAGACAAGGGGACGTTATTTCCCCCAAATTGTTCACGAATGCCTGGAAAGGGCTGGGCATAAAAGTTAACGGCGAGTACCTCTCACATTTGAGGTTTGCGGACGATATCGTTATCCGGGCTGAAACCGTGCAGGACTTGCAATATGTGCTGAGTAGCCTGGCTAATTCTTCTGCTCGCATCGGTCTCCGGGTGAACTTGGGCAAAACAAAAGTAATGTTCAATTATCATGTCCTACCGGAACCGATTGCTCTTAACGGGTTCCCTCTCGAGGTTATACAGGAGTATGTCTACCTCGGGCAAATCTTGCAGTTTGAGAGAGGGAAGCTTGCAGAAGTTTACAGCTTGGCTAGACAGCATATGGGAAAAATCGGCAGATCTTTTCGTCACAAATACCGCAAAGCTTGAAGACGAAAGTCTTCAATGAGTACGTCCTATCTGTGATGACATACGGAGCCGAGACGTGGACACTCACGGTGCGACTGGGCTACCTATTTAGGAGCCCTCGGCGAGCTATGGAGAGGACTATGCTCGGTGTTCCAAAATAAAACCAATACACAAAAAAGGAGACAAAACAGACCGTAATAATTATCGTCCAATAGCTCTGTTACCTGTCTTCTCAAAAATCTTCGAGATGGTAATGTCGAAACGGCTCTACTCCTGCGAAAAACACAAAGTATTGGACGAGAGCCAAAACGGGCTTAGAAAAGATAGATCTACCACCTTAGCGGTATACAAATATGTATGTACAACATGTCCTAAACTCACTAAACGAAAAAAAGTACGGTGTAGGTGTACTATTGGATATGAGCAAGGCCTATGTTCGGGCCAACTATAACATTTTATTAAATAAACTATATGGAATAGGTATAAGAGGTATCGCACATGATTGGTTTTCTTCGTATCTAGCAAATCGAGTTCAATACACCGAAATCGGACACTATGCACAGCATAGGCACAATATCATACGCAACATCTAAACCCGTAAATATCAAAAAATCTATTCCACGAGGCTCCGTTTTGGGATGCATTTTATTCCTAATTTATAAAAACGACCTACCAAAAACTGTAAATACTCCATGCGTCCTGTTCGCTGACGACATATCCCTGGCTTTTTCATGTACTGAGGGCCTAAATTTTATTGAAACTTTGAACACAATTTTAAAATATGTTAACTCCTGGCTGAGCGACCATGACCTGGAAGTAAATTTTAATAAAACTAAAATAATACAATTCCTACCCTATCAAAAAACACCGCTAGACATAAAATACTATATGGACAACATAAAAATTGACAGTGTGGGCAATGGTAGACTACTAGGATTACATATTGACACCAATTTTAATTGGAAAGCTCATATTCAAACTAAGTATATCAAATAAACTAGCCAGGTTTACTTATGCACACTATGAGTTAAAAAAGACCACAGACACTAAAACAGCAATTAGTGCATTATTATGCCTACGCCCACGTCTGGGTACAGTATGAATATTCCTATGGGGAAATAGTGTCGATGATGGCAAAATTTTCATTTTACAAAAGAAATGCATTAGAATAATTGCAAATATTAACTCGAGAAAAACCTGTCGGAAGTATCTTAAAGACTTTAATATTATGACTGCCACTTGTATACATATATTGGAAATATGCAAATTCACTAAAATACACCCTACATTTTGTATATAATTATATATGTATATATATATATATATATATATATATATATATATGTATATATATGTGTGTGTGTATATATATACATATATATACATATATATACATATATATATATATATATATACACACACACAAGAATTGCTCATTTAAAGGTATAGAGAGATAAAGTAGCTAGATTTTAAATAATATGTTACTTAAAATTAAAGGAATGAAACAGTAACGATTGAGTACATTCATAGTTGTGTGACCTTTGCCTTGATTGCCGGACCATTATAGAGACAAAAAAGTTACTAAACAAACACCATTGTTACCTTTAAACGGAGTTATCATTTGTCTCTACATTTTGCTTCAGTGTCAGAACTGTACATATTTACTTTGTAATAAATTCACGTTTTCAAAGTATATGTCTTTAGTTTTCTCTCGCTTCCTTCTTTCCGGCTCACCCCTTTTCCGGTTCACCCTCTTTTCCTCGTACCATACTAAAGGGAATTAAGAATTGGCACACAACAAATGCCAATATATTGTGTGTCGTCGATATTACAAGTCGATATTATTTTGATCTCACATTACATATAGATATATACATTTTGTCGAATTTCTTCTACACGTGACACTGGCAAAAAACGAACTAAGAAGAAAAAAATATATTTTAAGCTTTACAAAGACCTCTCCATATATTTAATATACTAAATATCCCATAATGCACTAAACCATTAATTAGATTAACTTCTAATTAGAATTTTAAAAAATATTATGATTTTACTGCAGTAAGAAGTGGTTAGGCAGAGTACACCGAATAACATATATCTCTTGCACAGTCTCGACGCATTTTTTCTACGTAATATTAAATAATAACATTCATAAAGAAATTATTATTTACTACAAATATTGATACCAAGGAAAGCGTATATATAAATTGTTTGCGTGTAGTCTATCTCTTCTTACCCATTACAGCTGAGAGCAGCGAACTAATCTTAATATTTCACTTCAATATCAGAGCGCCCGATCGTTTCAGAGGTTATCGGCTGGTGACGTGCGCCCTGCGCGAGGTCTGAAACGCCACTGAACGAATAGTAGGGGCTAATTTCAGATAAAGGCGGTTTATTAGGGATAGTTTACATGGTTTAGCTGCTACTGAGCCGTCTTAAGATTTCGTTATCAGTTAAATTATGGCTGCATAACAAATTGCATTAATTAAATTTTGGTTAGTGTTACAATCTTCTTTAATATATTAGAATATGTTATTCTGGGCTTACAATGTCTACTAAATATAACTTTTAATTTCGGACACATACAAAAAATCTTCTCAGGTAACTTTAACGGTCGTTTATATGTATGTATTATACCTTAAGAGAGAATGGATTTATGGAACTTTAAAAATTTATCAACAATCTTTTTTATAAGCCCACTGTTGCATATGGGTCTTCTTTTAGATTGAGAAAATTAAAGACCATATAGACCAGTGGTGACGCTTTTGAAAATAGTCAAAAGTACAAAAAATTAGTAACAGGATGAAACCCATTTGAAAAGGAAGAAAATGTAACAAATATAAGAGGAAAAATAATTTACGGGTGATCTGAGGTCGGGAACGGGGTGGGGGTAATATTTTAAGGGTAAAAAAGGTTTATCGTAATTTCCAGCAAAACTACGAGTGTTAGGAAAAAAACATAAATGGCAAAGTTGTAGGCAATAAAAAGATCTTTTGTATTTACAATTTTTTGACAAACCTCAAAATTTATGCAAAAAATTGCAATAACTGAGTTTTGGGTTTTTTATTTTTATCTTGTAATAAATATTAAAATTTTTGCCTAAATTTGGCGATTACTTACTTTTTTATGTCCGAAACACACTGTAATTTTTAGGATTAAAAATATTTAATTTTACCCCTTATTTTAAATGCGAAAAGGCACCCTAATTTTCAATCAGAAATTCTCAGGTCAAAATACCTGCTTTTTTAAAAAAACTTGGTGTGCTTTTTGTTTGTTGAAATTTCTACTTTCTGATAGTGTAAAAAAAATATACATTTACATTTTTTAAATACAGATTTACATATATTTGTTATATATTCTTCCTTTTCCAATGGGTTTCATCCTGTTACTATTTAATTTGGTCTCAGAGCAGCTTAGCGTCTGCTGTACATCATAGGGAATAAGCACGTATACATACTCATATATGACACGACTGCCTCGTTAGTGGAGTGCTTGCAAGCGGGACTGCCGATCTTGAGGCCCTTGGTTCAAATCCCGGGTCGGGAACTATTGGAATTTTCTAATGTAGAATATTTAGTAGTGACTCGAAGTCTGGATTTCAGCGCACTGTATGGCTATAGGCTCACCATCTATTCCATGGGACTTAAACGTAACGTGGTGAAACGGGGAAGTGTACTACACCCCTCTGCCACCCCTTCGGGGATCACAGGCGTGAAGTTACTTTTTTTTTTACATACCCACATAAATATATGTATACGGGTGAACCTAGTCTCCTAATGATATTTTTCATCGTTATACTAGGAACTAATATTAAATCCCGGCAACCGTCTTTCGCCTCGTCTACATTATTACAGCCGTCGTACGTGCTCGACTATTAAAGGAACTTTGGATCTGGTCTTCTTTTAGGATGTCCTCAATTTAATCGTAGAATATTTGCCTAGTTCTGTCTCTACCTACTCTTCAACTGGAATGGTGTCATTTAACCGCTAAACTGTCGCTGCGGAATTCATAAATTTTCTATTGATTACTATATATATATGATTAAACATCGTTAAGGTGTTTGTACGATGTCGTCATTATGTGTGTCCGAGTACAGGTTTACCAGCAGTTTAATCCCATCTAATTGCGCCGAGGAGTGAGACAGAGCGATGTTATATCGAACAAACTGTTCACATGTGCATTGGAAGATACGTTTAAGCCGCTGGACTGAAAAAGTAACTGGGCATAAATGGCGACTGCATCTCACACTTGCGATTTGCAGACGACATCGTCTTACTGGCGAAGTATCTGAATGAGCTGCAACAAACGCTGGACAGCCTAGCAATGGACTCGCGACGAATAGGTATCGGCATGAATTTGGATAAAACTAAAATCATGATCAACAAATCGGTCGACCCGGGACCTGTGGTCTTCAATGGTCACCCTCTCGAAATTGTTTCGGAGTACACATACCTCGGGCAGACATTGCAGTTAGGTAGAAATAATTTTGTAGGCCAAGAGGAGGATTCCGCTGGGCTGGACAGCATTTGGTAAACTACGTAGAGTCTTCTCGTCATCCATACCGCAGATTTTGAAGACTAAAATTTTCAATCAGTGTCTTTTACCAGTCACGACATACGGAGCTGAAACGTGGACACTCACGGTGGGCCTAGTCGACCCGTTCAAAATCGCTCAGCGAGCTATGGAGCGAGTTATGCTCGGAGTCTCTCTGAAGAATAAGATCAGAAATGGTACTATCCGACAGAGAACCAAAGTCACCGACATTGCTCAAAGGATTAGCTCCATGAAGTGGCGTTGAATATTTGTTTTATTTTGTCATGCGTCATACAGTAGATGTAAGTATGTTAACAAATACGGGTCAGCCCTTTCACGTTCCAACATTGTGATGTGTCATAAGTTAGTAGCTAAGAAAACGAACCTTTGAGTATTAATAGAAATGAATTATAATCTCACCGACACCCGGTGGAGTAGGCGATTTCTGGAGTGGAGACCGCGGCTCGGCAAACATAGTGTAGGACGCCCTCCGGCCCGGTGGGATGACGATCTGCGAAAGGCTGCAGGCAGATGCTGGATGCGACAAGCCG
>DWME01008614.1:0-11571 GCA_018244795.1 Parelbella ahira ahira
TACTCCTGTCCGCTTCTAGACATCGCCCTCGCCAATATCACGTCACTGAGCTGGATCTTCAGCTCTTTGCACCCAAAAATATATATAATTACGTAGTTGATAATGTACACATTATTAGATATAGTCCGAGTTATATTAAGTAGTATTTTTGTTAAAAGTTGTTTAGCGCACCGAAAATGTCTGTGTCGAAAATTGTCTGATATATAATAAGATAAAGAAATGAAGCGGTCACGAAATGAAACCGGTGGTATGAGTTCAAGTAATTTTGTGATTTTACACATGAACATTGATAAACATTGAGAGCTCGACCGACTTGTGATCGAGCGGAAGTTATGTTTGCTGTCTTCACGGCTGTACTAGATGGTACCGTCGGAATAGCCAACAAACAATGTCATACTATCTGTTCTCAAATTAAATAATCTAACCTATAGCTATTGACACCTCTACTCCTATAGTATTGATTACCATTTAATATAAGCTAATAGTCCATAATAACTAATTCTACTTACATTGCCTGCCTCGTTGATCGAGTGGTTGCAGGCGCGACTGCCGATCGAGAGGTCCTGGATTTAAATCAGGATCGATTACTATTAAATTTTTCTAATTTAGAATTTGTAATAGTGGCTCGGGATCTGGATCTGTGCCCGCTTTGTGCCAATAGACTTATCACCTATTAATTATGACGTAAAAGTAACTGGTGAAACGTGGGAGTGAATTAAACTCCTCTGACTAAGCCTTTGGGGTTACAAGAGTAATGTCAACGTTTTATTTCCTTCCTTTATTAGGTGACACTATTCCGACTGTCCTTTTTGAAGTTCGTTGTGTACGTTTAGGGGATGAAGCAGTTATCGTCTATTCCTTTGTTTTTGTCTTCACACAAGTTTAGTCTCCTTATGATTGAAAATGGCTATATTATGAATATGATGGTCGTGCATGTGAACGCAACTTTACAGTTATCAAATTGTGCTCAAATGAGTCACAGAGAACAAAGGCTGTTTCCATAAAGTTTGAAGGTGGGTGTGTGTTATTTATTACATTGGCAAGTTTGTGCGTGTATCTTGATGAAATACATTTTGTCTTGGTTGTACAATTTTAGCGGTGTTTTCCTTTTGTATACTTTTTAGCAACGTGACCGGGGAAAGTTTGAAAAATGGATAATAATCCTTCCGCGAAACAAGGATCTCGTTTTGTATGCTTTTTGTGAACGCAGTTTATTTGTTTTTTTCCAGAAATTTATGTGACAATGGTATCTACTGTATTAAATAATCAGGATCAAATATTTGCTGTTTTTCTTTTATTATTACTGTAGGATAATTAAACTGATGTGTATTTGATAATAACATAATATGAAATTTTGTATATAGATTTTTTTCCTACGTGTTATTTGTACCTAATACTTGCATAGCTAAAAACATTCTATGATGCGTGAAGTCTGTCAACCCGCACTTAGCCAGCGTGGCAGACTGTGGCCTTAACCCTCTCAATACGAGAGGAGCCCCATATTCCAACTGGCCTAATAAATGGGTCGATTAAAAAAAACTTGCATAATTATTAAAACAATATTTTAAACTGATCCAAATGGTTTTCCTTTACTGATAATATAACTCGACAAAGTTTTTCTTTCCACATATAAATCTCGTTCGCTGCGAAGTCCAGAACTCGTAACGACCACCTGCAGGGCTAAATGCTACATTTCTACTAAATACCAGCAATTTATTGCAACCGCATGTAGCATCGATTACGTTTAAGCGCCGATAAAAAGTTTTTGCTTCAACTTTTCTCTTTTATAAATGCAGACTTCGCTAGTACCTACTGGTACTAATTTCAGTTTTAAGATTACGGATTTTTATTTTCAAATATGATTAGACAACTTATTTTAATATATCCAATTAAATATATAAATTTACAAGTCAAAATAAGGACTAAAGTGTAAACATGTTGCCATTTACGTGACATACTCATTATCGTTGTTTCAGCTAGCAAAATATTTACAGAAGTATTATAAAAAATGTAAGTTTCTTACGATCATCAATCCCCATCACCAACGTGGGGATTATTGGCAAAAACCACTCAATAGAAGCGGTGAACTTAGACACGCTAGTGATGAGGTTTTGAAAATTAGACGCCAATTTATCTTCAAAGTTTTAATATATTTATACGTTATGTATTGTAGTACAAATAATTCACGTCCAGCTGAGGATTGCAAGACATTTATACTGCCCAATAACGACCACCTGCAGAGCTGGATGCTACGTTTCAACTAAATACTAACAATTAATTTCGACCGCATGTAGCGTCGATTATACCACGCTGGGGAGTTGATTATATTTTTTGCTCATGTTTAGTAAAAATAGAAATTTGTTTTCGTGTAGCAAACGTAACATCACATATGTACGTAATCACGAAAATCCTTTATGACAAAATTACTATGACAACAGTTTTACTAATTTCGTACTGTGTACTGAAAATACTTTAATTGAAAAATATCGAAGCTGTTTTGAATTTATCTTAGAAATATGGCACAACCGACGTATCGTCTCGTTATCTATTTATAAAACAAGCACAAATAAATCTAGCCTACAATCCGTTACTGTTGCGGATCGCAAGACATTTGTATTACTAATGACCGTCTGCGGAGCTCAATGTTGCACTTCCACTAAACACTAGCAATTTATTGCAACCGCATCTAGTATCGATTGTGATGCAGTTCGGATGGTACCTATATTGTTACTTTATTGTATTATTATTGACTATATTATTATTATTATACAAAATATGCTGGTTGCTGGTCCAGTGGTTGTAAATTTTGACTGCTGAGTTCAAGAATAAGACCACGAATGATTATGTATGTTTATATGCAAAACGAATATGGGGCTAAATTATATTATTCTACTAGGTATTTATTTATTTATTTAATATGGTTCATGAATCATAGGCAGTAATATTGTTAGAATTTTATTCTTTCTTTTCTCACATAAATTGATAAGAATGGCGAATCAATCAGCTTAATGTACATTATCATCAATTACTACGACTAAATATGTCTCCGCTCTAACACAAAACCGCAGATTTTAATATTTAAGTATATACATAGAAAAATACTAGAGATGTGCTGTGGACATTACGTTTCATATTGGTGAAGTTGATGAAAAAGAAAGGGAAAAAGTTTAATTATAATATATTTTGCTGACATGCAGAAGAAAACATGAAATCGACAGAACTGAGAACATGTTCGGAAAAATAAGCCGGTTATATTTTATGAATCCCAAAAGTTTCAATGGGTATCTACAGAGAAGGGATCTCCAGTAAATATATTCTCAAAATACTTTTAGGTTATACCGCAATATTTTGTTTCAGCGCCAAAGTAATATACCTCAAGGCTCACCCCTACATGTGTATCTCAAAGTTATAAAATAATAAAGACGACAATAAACGGGCTGATATAAGCGAAACGGGAATTCGAAAGGTACTTGGCTCATAGCAAATAAAAAGCGAGCAAAAGATTATATTAAAGGCAGAAGAATGCCACGTGAACGTAACGTAGCTACGTACCGAAGAGCCCCATGAAGTATGCTTTGATGTGTCTTTATACGACGTAGGTAAATATGATACGTCGGTTGTTCCCCTAGTACGTTAAGTTACCTCACTCATATTACATATAAGTACATAAGTACTATTGTTCCAGTTAATTATAATACTTTAAACTGTTATAAATCAAGCTACATTGTTAATATAACATTAGTATAATCATATTGGTTGTAATAATAATATTGGTTATTATTAATACACAGTTGTTGTTTATCCTCATTAAAGGTCGTGCGGGCGACTTAAACCAGTTGATTTTTAACAGACATATTATTATTGCTTACATCATCATCATCGCCAATTAATATGTGTGGTTTCACTGCTGGACACGAATATACTAAGGTGACGATCACGTTGCCATAAAAATTCAAATTCGCTGCTTTATCATTGCATTGTCATATAAACCCGTTCTATAATCTTAACTTAACCTACATCAGCTTTAAATGGTTTCGGTTCTTCATTCATTCATTCATTCTTTATAAGCCTACTCCCGTCCACAGCTGGACATTGGCCTCTCCAAAGGCATGCCACTGAGCTCGATCTTCAGCTCTTCGCATCCAACCGCTGCAGATGTTTCGGTGTTATATACATACATCGTTTGAGGCAACGTAAATATTTTTATATTGTATAGAATTTTCATCTCGAGATTATAATTATCTTTTAACAATATAAAAATCCTTTTAAGAGTCCCACTAGACGTACTCTGCAATTTCAAGGGACGGTGTCACGTGCCGGTCCATTGTCCCACGCGCCTAGAGTTATTGCCGCTAGGGACCGCAATTTTATTTTTAGCAGCAATTTAGAAGAATAAATTAACCAAAGTGCTTCCTGTGTTACTTTATATTTTCATCTTTGGACACAAAAAATGTGAAGAACGTGTATATGTATATCACTCTTGATATACAACCTATTTTTCATTATCCCTGAAACGTTGAGAACCGCTGGTATTTTGTAACATTATTAATTCTCTTCAAAAAGTTTTAATGTAAATTAAAGGTTAAATTTAAGGTTTAATGTAAATTAAAAATTATAATATGTTGCATTCAAATATTTTTTATTTACAATATATAAATGTGTTTCGAAATTAATTTGGTTCATAAAAGGCACAGAAATTTATTTTCTGGTCGAGTGGTTACGACCGTGACTGCCGATCGGGAGGTCCTGGGTTACAATCCCGTGTCGGGTACTATTAGATGTTTCCAATTAAGAATTTCTAGTAGTGATTTGGAGACTGGATTTGTGCTCGGTATAGGGCAATAGGCTCACCTGAGACTTAAACGTAACTGGTGTAACGTGGGAATGTACTAGACTCTTTTGCCTACCCCTTCGGGGATTACGTTACGGTTTATTTTGTTTTTATATCAAATACCGCTGCAACGATGAAATAAAACACGGAGAATGTTAGTGTTCTCTAAAGTTCTCTATAGCGAGGGTCCGAAGCGTAGATACCTGGGCCAATTAGTAGCCTATGGATTATTTTCGTTCTAAGATTAAAGCCACGTTTAGCTATGTAACGATATATACACATGTTGATAATGATCAAAATTAACTAGGTATTTCGACGTTTAAGTACACGTACTAAATAATTTGTATATATACATAATTACCTATGTTTATCACGCCACTTAATAATTCACCATCATTTTTTCGTTTAATAAACAACAATGTGCGTTATAATGTAATAATGTATATTACATTTTTATAATTACATATTTAATAAAGAAACTGCGCACAAAGACTTTTGTTCGGCTTGTCCCTTCGTCACGCGCGAGTCCATTTTCCCAGGCGCTCAAAGTTATTGCCAGTAGAATTTCCTATTTTTATATAGGTTACTCCAGTACTTTCAGTTGGTATTACTAGCAATAGAGTTTATTGTTTTTGTTTTTCATATAAATAATTATGAACTTGACGGTTTGAAACTTACATGCTTACTGTATATAATAGTATATACTTACATAGAAATGTGATAAAATCTGCCGAGAAATATACCTACTATCAGCGGTAATAAAAAGAAAACACGACTACCAATGCTGTCAGAATAATTACATACTAAAAGGAAGCGGCTTAATTATAATATATAATATGTACTTGTGTCGATATTAATTAATTGATTCAGTGATAATGATGTGTTAATTTCAGTTTCGCAATCAATGATGATGTCGCTTCGGTTAATTTACTCTGAAAAGTTAAATACATTGAAAATACTAGTTGATCTGTGCCAATAATTCGGTGATTCCATTGAAAGTTAATATAGTAATTGGGAAATAAGTATATAATAGATAAATTTCTTAATAAAAGGTGTTTTTATTTGAAAAACTATTAACAAATACCTTATTAAATTACCTAATTGCACAGTTTATAAAATTTAGCTGATAAAATAAAAATGACCTAGTAGAATACTGCGTTAAATTGAAATAAAATTAAAAAATATATGTGTATAGGTATTTTTAAAAACCAAATTTTGTTTTGTTTTTAAAATATGTGTTAGGTGGTTCTCTTCATTAGTGGTGAACGTCATTTTCAATATAATGTCCCGATCACTTATTTTGATTAACTATTAGGCGATATGTAGCGTACAAATAAAAAAATGTTTTGAAAATTACTCATCCATAATACCACATACCGTACACCAAATTATTCAATCAACAAAAATACATCTTTTATAACAAAAAATATACAATATAACAAACGCGTTTTACGCAGTAATAAAATTTTTTTATTGCTGCCGCTCTTAAATATTTCAACAGCAATTAGTTACCACAACTTCAAAGAGTGTTTTTGTCGCGGGAAAAAATGGCACAAAACACTTGACCTCCTAAAGTAGGTACAACAGTTGCCTGCCCTGCAGTATTTCGTCGGTATGCGACTGAGATATAGTCCTTTGTCACTAACTCAGGAGAAGTTAAGAATTTCGTTTTTGCACACTTATCAATGCTATAATGACAGAACTTACTCGATAGGTACTACCGCCGACATTAGCACGTCATTATCATCAGTATCATTAACTCTTTTATCATTCCATGGCTGTCCAGAGAGGACAATAATGAGGTTATGTCTGTGAACACCATGCTCTTCAAATACCGTTTGGCAGTCTTGACTCGCTTTGAATAACTCAAGGTCTTAGACCTCAGAGTTTCATCATCATCATCATCATCATCAGCCCGTCATGGTCTACTGCTGAACATAGACCTCGGCAGTAGTACGCCACTGAACTTGATATTCAACTCTTCCCATCCAACTACCACCAACCTTTGCTTATTACATCATTGGTCCATCCATCATTTTAGCAAATAATATTTAATGATAAAAACGAAAAACTCCGTATGATTCTATACAGATGTGCGCGCCACAATTAAATCCCAAACTCCTGTAACTGGAAGCAGAAATATAAATCACTAAGCTTTTAGCTCCACAAGTTATGAAACATGTGGACATTTAATTACACTTGTTATCTACCAAGTGATTGTTGTTAACTAGTAAACTATTTAATGTTGTTAATGGAACTGATAGCCCAAAGTGTGCTCTATCAAATTTTAGATAAGACTAAACTAGCACTTAAGACGAGTCACAGATGTGTTAATACAGTTGATAAATAAAATGTTACCGCGCTTCTCTTAAGGTGTCCATTTTAAAGCGTCCAATTCAAGTATTGTTGCTTGACGACAGTTGTTAAGGTAAGCACTATTCTAAAAACGTTATTATAATCACATTATGTGTACATGTAACAAGTACGACTATTTTATACACAAATTTCCAAACTTCCACAGCGAACTCTATTTAAGTCATGTTATACAACATTGTACTAATTCCGTCTCCTATATCTTAGAATATATTACATATGCAATTAAGCCCAGGTAGACCTCCGGGACAATTAACGTTGTCTACCCGCAATAAATTTAATCAGAGAGGCGTGGGATGTGATAAAACATTCTCGGGCACAAACGACATATTATACGAGCACGTAGTAGAACAGAGACAAGAAATTGTTATATTAGTAAGAAGACATTATATAAAGTCGGTGTTATTTAAACAGTTTAATTATTTTTTTTACCTACTGATTCAATTTAACTGTGACTTGTGCATTCCATCACACATCTGTAATTGTTCATGAAAGAATAATAGGTAATAACATGAAATTATTTTGTTACTTATTTTTTTTTTAATGAAAGGTTAAGAACCAAGCAACTGTAAACTGTAAACATATAGTCATATGAAACTAAACGTCATTTATTAGCGGTTTAAATTTAAATTACCATTCCGGAAATTCAGAGATAAAGTCTTGGTAGGCACATTCAATTTTACATTTTTTCTTAAATTGTAGTACTCTTTACGACAACGGCGAAAGAAAATATGTTGAGGACACTTGCACACCTTACACTTTTCCATAATGCTCCCTTAAGCTCGAAAAGTCGGCCGACCCTCCTCACTTTGGGCCTGTAGACAGCAATAAAACCACAAAAGGGTTGATGTTATTAATGATAAATACTTAGCTTCTAATGATTGATCATTAATCAAAATTTCCTGTCATTTTATTTCCATACCACTTTGAATATAAAAATGTATTACGTCTTATTTGCTTTAGTTAAATTTCCATTCCAACGATGAATAATAAATTAAATTACAATAAATTAATGGATTTATAACTTTCCGAGTAGATAGCGCTAAAGTTTCAGTAATCTTATTTGAGTATACTTTCAAAGTAAACAAAACACAGTAGCGGTTCATCATTTCTCATTTCATTATTTTATTAGTGTAAAGAAGCGTTTTCTTGACAAGTAATTGGCTATGAAAAATAGTTTTTGGTGTCCATTACAAGACACCGATTGACCTCTTCTTGTTTATGTCCCTTAGGGCGGCCATTTTCCTGTTAAAAGTGATTTTGCAAGCTACATGAGTCCGCTTGTTAGGGAACGAATTTGTGTAGGGCGTATTTATCGATTGTAGGACAAGATTGTAAGACAGTTCTGTTCTCACGATCGTTTTTACCGCGAACCCGCAAAATGTGTAACGTGCCTCCATTTGAGGTTTTTACGGAGCATTATGAAATGGGGTTCCTTAAGAAAAGCGCCAAGAGAGCTCTCTTTCAAAGCCGGCAAAGCATTGGCCATTCCTCGGGTGTTGCAAATGTCCATAGGCGACGGTAATCACTCACCAGCAGGTGACCTGTCCGCTTATTTGCTAGGTTAAATAAAAAAGAACGCCTGTTACATCCATTCCAGCACAATTATTCGAAAAAACAGTCCTAAATACATAGTAAATACAATCATTAAATTATTCTATCAAATTACGTTTTCAGTCTTTTGTTTATTAACGTTAACAAAAGTTTTGTATTTCTACGGTAATTATGTATTAAAGTTTCTTTGTTTCATTTTTACGCCTATGAAGTCAAAATTAATAATCGAGAATATTCTATGGATATTCTGCTTTATAGTGCCTTGTAATTAAATGAATATCGTTTTACGCGTGGGTGGTATCGGCTTTAGAAATAACCGTTATAATCATCAAGTTACCCGTTTTAATACAGTCGAACGGTGTCGAGATTATAGAACAAATTTCTAATTACAATTACTGATAATGATATAAGGTTTGAACTGAAATCCAATAAGAGAACAACATCGTATTTCAGTAATTTATTACATTTTGGATTTGTCCATGAAATCTCTCGAGAGGCAGGAAAATTAGTAGGTACGTATTAAAGTTCATATCTTGATAACTGTGTAACGGATTGTAATAACGTTCTTGCCGTCATATAACGTAGTTTTTGAAAAGCCTTTCCTTTTCCATTTAGAGTACGAAACTCGTCCAGAATGAGAAGGGTTAAAGCGTTCATTTCGGCCAGCGTTACAGAAAACTTCACTAGATCGGCGGAGTAAAAGTATACGGATTATTTTAAAAATGAATATTATCATATTGATCTCATTTAGGGTTTGTATACTATTTGATAGCAGAAGGAGATGTCTATGAACAGTATGAAGTATTCAAATTTAGGTTGCCTCATTGCTCATTTGAATCTTCTCCAAACAAAAAAGTGGCTGTATAAATTGTCGACACAACAGTTTCGCTGATTCCATAGTCTTGTACAGAAATGAGTAGAATGAATTCGTAAAGTATCAAATAACAAACAAGTTTGTAAAGGTCCGATGTATTTTGACGACAAAAAAAATCCTGAACAAATCCAAATTTTTCAAGATTCAAATCAAGATTAAAGTGCAGAGAGCAAGCAATAAACTTGGCTTTGTTATACGAGCCACCTGCCTCCCACTTACTGAAAAAAAAAAACGAAGGACAGGAAAATTTGCGCGTTTCGGAAAGTTGCTGAACCTTTTTTCCGTAAACTGCACTAACACTGGTTTTTATATTAAAAAGGCAAACAGGCAGGCAGCCCACCCGATAGTAAGTGGTCAGATTCATGCATAGATATTTGCAACATCAAGGGTTCCCAATGTGTTGCCTGTCTCGAAGGAACTAAGAAAAGTAACACCCACCTTTCTTCCTTTCCATTCATATCTCAGTCCATCCATTCTCCATTTAAGGGTCAAAATAGGAGATTATAATTTAGCTTCCACTCCGGTTCCTGGGTTCAAAACCTAGCACGCACCTTCTTCTCTATAAAGTTCATGATGATAATGATAATGATGATTATAATGATGATCACAACATAATATTAACCATTTTTCTGCAATACTCATGTGTTATGAAAAATCTCTCTCGATTTGATCACTTTTCGCCTTTTCCTAGGCGAGGAATTGACTTTCATAACGAGCTATATGACTATTCTAGTAACTACAACTGAACAGTAGACTCTCCTTATTGCGGATTTATGTGCCGAAGTCGTTATATTTTATCCGTGAAATAAAATAACATTCTGATCTATGTCGCTGCAGTTTCTCGGCGATTTCCGCGTTCAATATTGCTAAAGTGATTACTTCGCTCGGTGTTGTGTTTCGAGACTTTTCAATAGGATTTAAAAGCCCATAACTTGTTTCCTACCTGTACTTTTGCAAACGGTTTTTAAATTTTCGAAATATTAATGAAAATTCATCGTTGTTCGTTAGGGTACTTAAACTTATTTTATAATTTTTTGTATATCGACTATGAAATTTATGTTTTAAAAGAGACCTGGTAAGTTTTGAATTATTACTGTTCCGTGTGCATGACTAATGCTCCAGGTAAATAGCTACATCGAAACCAATGTAATAAATGTGAAAGTAACTCTGTCTGTCTATTATGCTTTCACGGTGTACCACTGGACTGATTGTTATGAAACTTTGTACAGGGATAGTTTGAAGTCTGGAGGAGTACAAGAGGCTACTTTATTTTTCAAAAGAAATTTTTATTGGGATGAAATGAAAAGCACATGCAAAAGTTAATATCTGATATCTCTTAGGATGACCTGTCATATCTACATATGTTTTGTCGTTACTCGTTTATGTTAATTGTATTGCTTTCTTTAAATTTCGGAATATGAGAAAATCAAAAACGGTCCGGCGAATTTCGAGTGTAATGAAGAGTTTGAAGACGAATTTAAAGAGTGAAATTAAATAAAGCGGCTGTATGTATATAATTAATTATATACTTCAAATAGCCTGATTATATAAATAATTAAATACTTTAAATAATACGTAATCAATAATGTAAAACTGACGTAAAATTGTACATGATTTAATACATTTTGAGGAAATGTGAAAACAGTCCATCATTTACATTACGTCAAATATAACAAAACATATTTTACGACAAGGTTTAACAAAACACATTTATAGCGTATTATTATGCACTCCTTAGTTACCCAGAATCAGGATTTTGTGAAATTGGAACTCGTTGTCTGACCATAACCGTTTACCTACAACACAATAATGCGGACACCTAAGGATTTAATTTCTCTTGGGTTCTCTTGTCTTATTCCATTCTCTATGAGTGGTTCATCATCATCATCATCATTATCAGCCTACTCCCGTCCACTGCTGGACATAGGTCTCTTCATAA
>DWME01008615.1:0-11569 GCA_018244795.1 Parelbella ahira ahira
CATGAAATTCCCAGTAGCAGCACGTTGTATGGATTTTTGCTAGATGTAGGTACAATAATAAATTTACATTCTGTTGCACGGGACATATAACATAACTGGTGAAAAATGGGAGGTGGTACTACAATTTTCTGTCTACCCCTTCGGGTGAATGTAGGCGTGATGTTCCTACGTGTTTTACGTTTCGTGTGACAGGTGCTTTAATGAAAATTAGTTGTTTAAAGGCGAAAAACCCGGCTCTATATAAATCCAACAGAGCACGCCAGGTTACGCTATCAGAGGGCACGATCACCGTTGATGTGTGATGAATGAACGTTTTGTCATGTTAATACGCGTGGATTACATAAAATTGCTGATGAGGCAATCGCAGCAAGCCGTTGTCAACCTAAACTTAGAGTGTTTTGGCTTAAATTTCAATGCACATAGAAATTTGACGGTTAGAGTTTTCGATTTTGTTTTTAAATACAGCATGTTCAAAAATATAAGTAGAGACAATCGTACAGGTTATCTGAATCGTTGTTACTTAGATCCCTTACAGTGTTCGATTAAGACTATGTGACTGTTAATATTACATTTTTGTTAAAAGTGCTTTTAAATTTATAATTAATTTATAGGCATATGTACTCCATCTTAACACGCATTTGCCCTTATCAACAGACGGACTCGCGATTAAATGCTGACCTATTTTATATAACTTAAAAAACATGAAAGATTTCTCTGCGCTACCGCGCCCTACGTTAACTATGAAGTATATAGAATTTGGTATATCGATAAAAACAAACCGCCCTGTATAAGCTCACACAGTACACGTGTACTGAACGCTATCTGAGATTGGATGTCAAAGCTAAGCACATCGGACTCGGAGCGGGAACGACTGAGTAAATTGTTCGCAAATGATTTATTAGACATATGCTGTAATTGATCGAGATAAGTTTTACAATATTAATAAGTAGACAGTAAATAAATAATAGTAAATCGCTACAACTACATCCAGTTCTTAATAAGTTTTATCAAAATTATAAAAAAAGAATTTAAAAGGAAACGTAACATCACGCCTGTAATCGCCGAAGAGGCAGGCAGAGGAGTGTAGTACACTCCCACGTTTAATCAATTACGTTTCAAGTCCCATGGAATAGGTGGTAAGCCTATTGCCATAGATCGGGCATAATTCTAGACTCTGAGTCACTACTAGAAGTTCTAAATCAGAAAAATCTAATATCACCCGACCCGGGATTTGAACCCAGGACGTTCCGATCGGCCGTCGCACCATTAGTAAAAATGAAATAATTAATTAATGAAATTTATTTGTATTTTTCCAATTTTTTTTATTTCTTATTATGAAAATCCAAAAATTGGGAAGTTATTGTGAGTGTGTTGGTGTTTGTACGAACCTATCATAATTTTTAAATCGGTGGACCTATGGAAACCGTTTGAGAAATATCGTCGTTGAAAAATTTGAACCCAGGTGATCTTTTTAAATAATTCGTACACTATCCATTTAATACGTGACATGAAACAAGATATAGCTTAAATTCCCGGAATGGCCTGCAGAATCAACCGCTTAGTAATTTTAAATGATTTTTTGGTTATTCGAAATATATTTAGTGAAGACTGTTAAGTTAATAGATATTGATTAGCATTGGTTACTAATGTCCAAAGAGTACCTCCGAGTGACGGCAATTGTTTTAGTACATAAGTATCTACTACGTGTTAATAAATGCGTGGAATAACTAAACGGATCTCTAATAGTAGAGTGTGATTCGCACTGACCGCGCGCGCACCGCCCAGTAATTGAAAGCAATATATCATGCCGTTATTCGATCTGCCCACCGATTGATTTTCGGAAATCGTCCCGAATGGCCCTCCAATGAAGTGATTTACACTCGCCACACACCGCCGCTCTGTTTAACGAGTAATGTTTATATTAATTTTAACGGAAATATGATTGCCATTATTAATTGATAAACTATTCATTGTGTAATTATCAATATTTCTCATTCGCAGTTGAACTCTTGCGAAAAACATGTGCAACTCGTATCATGGGCAACGACGTTTCACTCCAACCTGCATTTGATCCAAATGTGGAGGGTCCTCAAGAACCTAATATAATAGCCCAAAGTGAACCTCGAATCACAATAAAAGATAATATTATGGAAACTTATCTGTTGAACTCCGACGTCGGCAGATATTACTTACTTAAAATTACATTTTCTGTATCCCAAAACCTTACTGCTACTGGTTATATATGTACCTATGTATATCCTTATAATATACATATGTATAATTTCTTGCTCTTTCCTCATAATCCTTGACATGCGATTATACAGATGTTTATCAATAATATTTCTGTCTATATAGGCATTTGATATTTAATTGTACTATTTCGTAATGTCCTAACAATTGTTAATAAATAAAGTTAGACATCGTAGCAGAAACCGAATAGCTTGACAAATGACAGGTCCGTGTGCCCTTTGTGTTATCGGCTCCCAATCCCGCGTCCGATAGGTTTGGTAATAACTTCATTATCGCTTTATGGCCCACTAATTTACAGCCATTCCTTTTTAATGTTTTATAGCATTTTCACACTGTACTGTACGATAATAACGCTGTTATCGACTGATTGTATTCGACAAATAGGAACCAGTATGGTCTTTATTCATTTTTATGTTTGTTGGCATATTAGTGCTGTTTCATACGAAACAAATATTTCAATTATGTGGGTCATATATGTGTATATTGAAAAGTTTTTTTTTTTAATCAGCACATACCTATTTAATAATATCTAATTGTAAGCCTCAGGTAGATAGTAGATGCCTACAAACACAGATTTATTATTTATTTACACTGACAAAAACGTAGGTATCTTCATAGTATAATTTAACTAATAGCTATTGCACATAGGACAGTTTTACTTTATATATGTATTGTTATTAAAACATGACGTCTGCTATAGCCACGAAATTGGTGAGTAACATGCTGATATAATAGCGACTCTTCAGACTCGAATGTACGTTGTATATTCGTATTATGTATCTAAAATATTATATTTTAATTACGTAACAATTTACAGCGGCCTCCCGAAACTCCGGCGCGTCCGTGGAACGGGAAGAGGCAGTGGAAATTAAACAGGTTATTAGTTGAAAATTACCGCGTTCCCGGTACATAATGTCGCCTGCAATAAAGCCTACTACACGGATACAAATGTAGCGGTCACCTGGATGAGCTGGGTAAACATTGTTGTTGCAAATATGGACTGGTCTAAACAAACTTGGACTATGTTCTCGTGTCGCCAGGGACTGAGTCATGCCCTATTGACCATATTCAGTTTGTAAGGTGTCAGTTGTTGTAAATTTTTTTTTACGTTGCAATAAATATTATTATTATTAAATAATTATATATTTATATTATATATTAAATAATTATCTATTAAATAATTATAAATATTAGTATTATTAATAATAAGAAAAGCTTGCAATAAAGAACTGATAAGCGGGTAATTCAGCAACCTGGATTTATTCTCCGGTGCAGAATGTAGACATCCATGTCATAACTTCAAAAGTACTGAAGGTCTGCAGTGGATCAGTCAACTCGAAGACCATCTTAAAAAGCTTCATACTGCAAGTTTTAGCTATCAAAATAGATGCTGTGGTGACTCTTGGAACGGTGGAAGTTGGCCAGAAGATTCCACTATGTACACTAAAATAAAACTGCCTAAAGTATCATGTCCCTTATAGTTAGCTTATGTCTGTGTTCGAACAGTAAATGGGGGTAGCGTCCCCAAACCCTGCCCCCTAGGGGTCGGAAAGGGGAGACAGCGAGGGCTGTGGCCTTAATTACCGCCGCTTTTATAGTTTTAATGAGTTCATTTTGGACCCGGCCTAACAAGCGCCGTAATACCTATTTAAACCAATTTTGAAATTAATATTCTTAGTGATGTAAATTGACGTCGATGACAATTTGATTTTTGTAGTTTAAACTTCAGCGTAAATTGTCCTCGCATCGTTGACCGTAGTAATGTTAAGGAAACATTTAATGATACCTAATGTATAAATATTGAACTATTATAAATTTTTGAAAATATTTTATTGTCGCATTTATTTATAATATTAATTAGAATACAAAAATTGATTTACTGTGTGGTAGGCAGAAACACCTGCACAAGAATTCCAATTCAGTTTTGGGGAGAAACAATACTTTTTGCTGAATATTAAGTAGAGCCATAGTGCTACCAGGAATATCAGGTAAAAATAATATATTTCAAACATTATATTTCAAAAAATCCTTGTTTTGATATCACCTATATCAACATATATATATATATATATATGTATATCGTTTTATTCCTACAATTAATGTAGAAGAAGCGCGTAAAGTCAGCAACAATAGAGAGATATGGCATGAACTGAAGTTATATCTCATTGATCCTAGGAGGCCTAGCGTAACTACATATTATATGTCACAATTTTTTGTACAATATTTTTAATTTAATTTATTCTTAAAAATAATCAAGAGGCGCATCCCTAAAAGTTTATCAGGCAGCGACTCGCGGTGGCCGCGACTATTTTGTCGATATTAATTAAAAGCAGCCCCTACAAGTTAATATTTAAGAAAATTAAGCAATCTCCGTCGCGAAGTTCCTAATGAATTTTCACAATATAACAACAGACCCACCGCTCGCCCGCCACGAGGCGTGTTGTTAACGCTGCGTTTTTAAGTTAGCTTATACAAAACTCGAACTGTTGTTTAACTGTGCAAATTTTATTATTCTTTTTACACCGAAATTATTGATCGTCAACGAAAATCTAACTTATCTTTATTTAAATCTAAACGTAGTCCGCATTTTGCGAAACGGAACATGGTTGATTCTACAATTAAATGCAAGTGTCGACAAGTCTTAGCATTAGGTTCCTGATAATATGGTCATTAGCTATTGCTAAATCTAAACCGAAATTTGAAAAAGTTCTTCGTTTTATGCTACACTCTCGGCATACACCTGCAAGTGATTTCTCAGGCAGTATTTTTATTTCATGGCAGCAGAGACATGCAGACTTCTGTACGGTTAACGGCCCTGACTTGAATGCCAGGAGTTTTAGTACCTATCTTCAAATAAGAACATAATACAAATACTGGTGATTAAGCGCTGTAATAGGTGGAGAGGTGGTAAATGGAGGGTAGTCCTATAATTATAATACTCACGTTCAGATTGCATAGTGTTAAAACTAGTTAAATAGAAGATTTATAGCGCCCGATTATTTGTGTAGGAGAATTTTATAGGGTTATCATGATCTTTTTATATTGGCCTACATAAGTTCATTGTGATTTCCATCTTGACTAATTTTATTTAGTAAGTAATACAGTTCGCAAGTTAGCTGCCGACCGGTTCATCGCAATATGACGCACTCTACATACTCGTATATGTATGTAGTTACAGAAAATTTAATCGAACGAACGAAAAGGTCAAATGGACTTCACTAACGAGATGCAAATAATTTTTATGCTATTAAATTTATTTGAATATTACGATAATTGTTACTGTAGTTGAAAGAGTGAAAAAAATAAACTATTTGTAAATCTAGGCCCAATTTGCGACAATTGTATTTATTAAACTTGTGATACGTGTGTCGGTAGAAGCAACATCCCCGTCTCCCCTGGACCGCCCGTGGGGATTCAAGACGGGGAGACAGGGGGGTAATAGCTGCGCAATTATCGCCCTATTAAGCATTTTAGGACCGCCAGTGGGAATGATGGCCCCGCTGGGCGCTCTTGTGTTATGTACTCACTTCACGCTCAGCTTCGTAGATTCATAAAATTGTACTAACATATTATATTTGGACTTTACTATATGGCCATTTCGTGTTACTGGGGAAGCCCTTGCCCAGCAGTGGACGGGAATAGTCAGACGAAGTTGATGATGATATTAGTATCTACTGAAATACAAATTTATATGTAGGTACATATATAAATACACGTAGAATACTTAATAAAGCATACACATAGTCCTCACCTCTATACGAAAGCTTGTGTCTTATTGCGTAATTATATCAAAATGTAACATTCGAAATGTAGAAAATGTGGCATGTAATCTTATTTCATCTATGATATCACCAATATTGTCATCGTACAATTTTAAACCTAATTCCTTGAAGCATTGAGTGAAAAGTACTTAAACATGTTATGGTACTTTAGTCCTTTCAACATCAAAAAATGGTATCCATTGTTATAACTTCATTTGCTCTCGCATTCAGCGTGTTCCTTTTTGTATATTGATTCAAAATGCCTCGTAAGTGGGAATGATAGGAATTTTTACGATTCCCCAATAAGAAAAAACGTATACCGTCCACTGTGCAGAGGATTTAAATTTATTGGCCTCTTACATTGTAAATGGGGGCCGAGATCCTACGTGTTTCTAAAATGTGACCATAGTATGAAAACTTGAAGTAATAAATCACACATTGATAATGTTATGTATTGTTGTAGTGATAGGTAATATAATAGAAAACAATGTATGGATGACTAGTTAAGAATTACCTACTTATGCAACTCCTTAAAGACAGTTGTGTCGTAATCGTGGAATTTTTCTATTATTCTCATCAACGTTATCATCATTTTGTTTAAATTATTTACCGTTGAACTATTGTAACATCGATTTGTTTACAGATAAAGAAAACCATAGTTTACCACACTGGCCAAGTGCAGATTGGCATACTTAAACTTTAAGTATGGCCTATGTTCAGCAGTGGACGAGAGCAGGCTGATGATGATGATGATGATGATGATGAAACTTTAAGTTGTGTAATTTTTGTGTGATTTGATGTATCCGTTGCAGGGACTGATATTTAAACTAAAAAGAGCAGATGACTTTGCAAAGCCAAATGTAATATGTGCATGACAGGAATAGAACCCAAATTCCCCGAGTGGAGCGACTGAAATGTAAATGTAGACTATGATTGCTAATTCATTATTAATGTCATTCAATTCATTTTCAAATAAGATAATTTACTATGAGATGAATAATGTGTATTCTTCCCCTAACAAGTAAAGTGGAATGCATCATGTTCCATTTTGCTAATTTACCACACTCTTCCAACTGTGATACAGCCAATTATACAAATTCTCAATCTGAAGTATCTCCTTCTTCTATTTTGTATCCTTTTTTAATGAGGATCATGTCTCCAGTTCATCGTGTCAACCATTAATCAATCTTTGGAATGACGCAGCGCTGAAAGGTACCTTCTGTTCGTAATTCTAAGGTCTGTCCATAATTTAAATCTCAGGCCTTCAGACATTTTTACATAATACCTCAGTTTGGTTCGAGTATTTCAGTTGATTTCAAGTATTTCCTCATAGGAAAGTAAGTTATCCCCAGTTGTAAGGTGATGTCAGATTAATGACAAAGTTTTATGTTAAACATTGATAATTTTTATTGTTTTATTTCTATTATCGCAAATTACTCTCCGGCGGATATGAAGGCGATAAAGTTAATGTGGTAGTGATTTCAGCCAGCAGGCGGCCAATTCGGGCGCAATTTTAGCGCCCCGGGGCCCAGCCCGCTAAAGTAGTATAAGAACTATACGTTTATTTACGTAATAAATACTAACAATATAACAATCTACGGCCGACACCGTCGCGCTGAGCTCACGACGTAGGTTTGATTGCATATGTCACTTTGCGTTGCTGCGTTAACTTGGCGGATTACTAAAAACTGACATGAAAAACTTCGTGATTCATTTGTTTCGTCCTTTTATTGAATGATGTGTTGATTATCGACGCTTGTCTCTGACTGCCTCGTCAGGGGCATGGGTTCACTTTTGACGCTGGTTGAGCCTATGTTTATACTACAGTCAACTTAATATAATACAATGTGCCTGCTGTGCTGTTTTCGGCCAGATGCAGTAGCGTGTGGCGGCAGTCCAGTTGCGCTACAGCGGTAGCATTGTCAAGGTGACTTTAACCAAAATACATATTTTCTAAATATAATGAGGTAGGTACCTACTACATTTGAAGTCAAATGATTGTTATTGGAAAGTAGATAGAGATTTTTATCAAAAACCAATACATTGAATTTGGAATTTATACATTACATATGATATATACGAGTAAGTATTGTATCTGTTGTTATTGTAACATTATTATATAATAGTTTAGAAAATGTAAATATTCCAAAGATTTTGAAAAATGTGCATAATTTAAATATATGTATTTGTGGTTGCAATTACTTGAAGATCTAGAAAAAATTGTAATCTTCATATTATGTGGATCAGTAAATCTATTTATTTTAGGCCTTTAGTTTCTCTATCTTAAACGTAAATATAATAGTGGACCGAAAAGCATTAAAATATAAAGGCATTTTACTATTTTTGAGTAGGTACTTATAATGTTTTACTTTTTTCCTCTCATCCTTTCTATCATCACTCATTCTTTCATTTTTGTATCATTATTTATCATCAATGAAAGATAATTAAATCACAATATTCAATCACATGAATTTTAAAGTGTCTATGTTATGTGTGACTTAGACACCGATACTTGCGTCATACAGAAATGGCCACATTACACACCGGAGCATTAACCCGACAATATTTTATTAACCACACATCAATGGGCAGATAATAACAGTTTAATAGACACCGATTTATAATCTCAACATGAACGCCAACCATCGAAAAACGAAGTGCTAAGCGAAATTGAACTTTATATATCACTCATAGTAGGGAAGTAGTGTGTTTTGAAGGAGCATAATAAGTCAATATATGAGTATAAGAGGCATATCATCATCAGTTTGAATCGCGTGCCATGATTCGGCGTTTTCTATCAAAGCATCGCCGGACCACCAATGCTTAGTGCTCTATTAGTGATGTTTGGAGAGGGTTGGGCCTCTTGCTGGTCGAATATCGATGTTTTACCGCTAAGATATGTCACTGTATTTGGCTAAGATGTAATCCAAGTACTTTCTTTTCTACCATCTTATAACATCTGACTTATATAAATTTTATATAATAGGACCAATAGCAATGAGTCTGTGACATCTATAACGGAACAAATTTTACTAATATTGCTATGACTCTAGCACTCCGGTCATTAATTAATAATAAGCGAATAATAGTCTTATTAATACCGAATACTAACTTGATTAAAACTAATATCAGTAAATCTGCAATCACGTTTGTAGCGGCCATTTGTGGAAAAAATACACTATAAAATACAAGAGCGCTTCAAACCATGTAACATTTAAATAAAAAAATCACTAAATAATAGCGTGTATAGTAAGTAATAGAAGTAACTATGTGGGTAATGTTATCATTAGAGCGAAGTTTCTATTTTCTTGATTTCCCAAGAAATTTATTGTTGTACAGCACAATAAATCAAATTAATGACCTACAAACAATTAGATCACTCATCACAACAATGCGACTAATTAACTAGCGTCGTTCGCTGCAACCGCAGTAATGGAACTCTCGTGTAATAAGACTTGCTTCTACTTGGCCCGACAACTGAAACGCAGTGTTGCGTGATATGTCACGCTTTTTGTTCCATTGTATCATCCATTTCCACAAATGATTTATATATCGGCTCCATAGTTACAGAAACTAGTAATGGTTTCTTTATGAATCTATTTTGTTTAATGGCGCCTGTCGGCTCTTCCATCCAGTTAAGTATTATTAGACAAACATATTATTTTTGTACTCTTGAAGGCCTACAGGCCCACAGATTCATATGATCATAGCTAGCAGTGGACCAAAACAGGTTGATGAAAATTCTTATTAGAACTTTGGCGTATTAATAACGCCAAGAAATATTTTATCGTTAATTTCATAACACATCACTAACGGTTTGTATAAAGCGTTCTCAAGAGGCACAATCAAGACACATTGAATCTGTTATTGTTGCGAGTGATTTATTGATTGCGTCTCTGTCAACAAGCCGGCACTTTACACTGAATACTTCATTTGATTCGGATTTTTATCGATAAAACCCGCCCGTGAGTCACATCACTCGTTAAGTGTATTTAGTATACAAATGATTCCAACGTCGGTCTCCCTTTGCGAGAGCTGTGAGGAATGCTTCGAATTCTTCAACAGTACAAGGTACAGAACGAAATGCAAATTTTAAATAGCTCTATGTGGTTCGTAATTACGAATGATACTGGAGATAGCAAAACAGTAGGATCATCATGTCTAACGGTCCTATCCGACATTGGTTGCAAATGTCTTTGGGGGACAGCAGCTATTCCTGCCTGCTCGTTTGCTATTTATTCTCTTCACTTAGAAACAAATATGTAAGCTACATTTCGTTTATTTTGACTGTACCATCCGTTTATGGATGGTTTATCAAAACCACTCTTACAAAAAGAGATTTACATGTAACCGGTTAAATTCTCTTACCGGAGTCATCCGATATTATTATAACAATATTATTACGACTACAAATTTATCTAAATCAATGAAAATAAACATACAAAAGTCGCACTTGTAAATTCCAACGACTTATTTTACTTAATTTATATTAATACATATATTCGTAAAATTTCACACTAAAAGATATTACACAATATAACAAAATTAGCCAAGTTTTCTCAGCTCGTGAAGCATAAATATAAACGTAATGAATATCCAATAGGACAAAAACTGCGCGGAGAGCGCCACTGGTCGAGTAACGCTAGAAAGCAATTAGCGAGCGCGACAAAAAGTCTGTCCGTGTGTTCGCTTGTTACTTGCATACAGTTGCATCAAATATGGTATGTACATTTATCTTGGATGTGGGTGGTCTGGACGTAGATTTCATTCCTGCGTCGCAGCGTTTAATGGTAACAAGTGGCCAACCTTTTGAATATGAAATGGACACAAATAGCCGTAATGACAGTCATTGAAAGACACGACCTTTTTGGTATCTTGAATTATCCTTAATAATATAGAAGTCTTGAATGCGTGCGAATGTTGATGGATGCAGGTGCTGAGGCAGAGCAAAACACACCTATCTTGATCAAATAGGTCAGATACAGGCTGATATGGGATAAGCTAGAATGTCAGAAAACTTCGAGACTGGCGTGGGTCCATGAAGAAAATCGTACATATATGTAGAAGAAACATGAGAGGTCGGTAAATATAGAGATAGTTGGCATTCGGTGTTCTCCGCCTACCCTATAAAGAATATAACGTGACCATAAACAATATTCACGTTATATCCTTCTTCATATACACCCTACAGCGAGGTAACGGTCGCTCCCACGTTGTCCCGATAATTGCCATTATTTACTGCGTTATAATAGGTTATGCAGTTTTTTAGAACGCATTAATTACAAGCGATACTAACTATGTGGAACCTTGCTGATTCGTCATATACGTCATTCGGCGTACGGAAAAAATATGTATTTTGAGTCTATACTTTAATTATTATATTATAATTGTACAAAGGTATGTTAGTCATACGAGTACGACACTCTAGTTGAACCCACATATTCTATACGGATATGTGTCTTCATAGTTCAACTTAACGGTAACCATACATTTATTACAATCAACAAATTTAAGGTTTTACAAGAACTAGTGGCCCAGTAGCGATCGAAATTCGTTCA
>DWME01008616.1:0-11569 GCA_018244795.1 Parelbella ahira ahira
CGATAAGGGAGATTTGGGTCGGAGTACCTTCGTGATCAACACAAGCGTGCATCGGCTGTTGTGTTTATTACTCTTTTGCAAAAACATTACCTCCATTCCATCTACTGCCTCCGGTGCTCCAGCCTACAACCACAATAACTGCTTTCCCGACATCGATTCGGGTGAGCCAAATATTTACGAAGTTACCAGGTGTTTTTCTTTTTTATGTACCTACTTTCGATATATTTGAAGTTAAATTCCTTTTCTAATGGCGTAAATAGATGAGAATCAATGCAGTCAGAGTCGCGAGGATTTAAGATTGACACAGCAATATTATTATTAGAGTTGATGATCAAGCTCAGTGGCGTGTCATTAATGAACCGAAGTCCGGCAAGGGAAGAGAGCAGGCTGATGATTATTATGACAGCTGTATTCGGTCCTGACCAAAGTTCGTAGTTTCCTTAAGACATCTATTGCGGACTCATGACTACGTTTTCAGGGAATAAGTACAATTGAAGCGTTAATTATAGCTATTCGGATAACAAACAAGAAGCACTTAATGCTGAGTGATTTCGAGTTAGGAGGGCCGTCACCGCTACCGTCGCGGTCCGGCGACTCGTAAACAATTGCTCTCTCGAACCCACGATTGACAGGTTTCATAGCACGTCGCCCGGGAATTCAATACACTGACCTTACTCATTCGATTTGTATGACGCCCATACTATATTACTAAATTTGTTGTTGCTAAACTTCTGTTGTGATAACCCGCTTAGTAAACTTTATTTTAATCTTCCCCTCTAGAGATATTCGGTTTAAATACTGGACTCTACTACAACTTTTCAGACTGACTGTTATTGTTTACGAGTAAATGAATATTAAATATTTCGACATGTTTTTTGGAAAATAAAAATTAATCACTTGAATCTCGATTTAAGGATGTAACATTAACCGAATAATTTCAATATCGCATGAGGCAACGATTTGAATGAAGTTTATTAAAATCTCTGTCACAATCATTGATACGAAATGTTGCGATACAAAAATAAAGGTTTCGTGACACCTGCAATTAATGTTGCTTAAGAGAATATATTTTCTCCATTACTACTTATAAGCTAAACGTTCCATGACATTCGCTATGTGTAAAAACATGCCATAATATTTATTGACTTTTGTGCAGATACCTATCGCTTGTGAACGGGAGCCAATCAAACAATAGATCATTAAATCAAAACGACAAACATAGACGCACGCACACACACAAGTAAACAAATCTGGTGATAGTAAAATTCAAAGACAAAAAGTTCTTATTGTCTCTTAAAATTTTTGTGATTGGGTACGTGACATCTCCGTAATGATAGTATTTCGACCCTTTATTTTTTAACTAAACGCTACTGTCGCCGATGGAGCCGTAGTTTAAAGTCCCGCCATTCCATAAACAAAACGATTATAAATATCTCATGGGAATTGTCAATGTTTAGAATTTCTGATTTATTTGTGAATTTTGTAATTTATCGGCTAGAATGTTCTATTTGCACCTCGCGTTATATATTTTCTTGAGTCCCTGTTTCACGTGATCAGATAGTTTAAGCCCCGACGTGACCACAACCCTGTTCCCTAAATCTTCTGTTAGTTATTTCGTGCTGCGTGATAGTGAAATTGATCTACTAACTAATAACAGAAAATAACAACGTATATCAGATCTCTTACAACTTTGTCGTTATTTAGTGAGAGTTATTCAATGTATATTTAAAAATAAAATAAGGGAATAAAGATCCTCTAAGCTCCATTGATCAAATTTCGAATGCTAGAACGATCTGGAAACGAAACGCCATTGTGTATTTAAAATAATGAAATCGTAAACCGTACAGAATTCCAAAAATATGGCCTCGACTATGAGGCAGCGGCGGGCGTGTGGCGCAGAGGCGGCCATGTCTATTTTATTCACGCGGTGTTTGCCAAGCGTAACTTCATTAATCTGCCAGCCAGTGTCACTGTCATCGCCCTGATATTGTGCTGGAGAGTGGCGTGCATGGTATTCGGTATTTATAGAATAATTTCTCATGGCGTGGTCAGAAATATTGCGCTTAGTAGGTGCTGAAAGCTTTCCTCTATCTTCCACGTAGTGGGCTAATTTTACGTGTTTAGTACTTGTAATCTCTGTCGAAACTGTGTCTGCAGGAAGAAGAGGACTGTAATAATAACATTACTGCAGCGCCGAACGCCGTTCTGAGGTTTATTTAGATGACAGAAATAGAAAATTTTTACTTACTTAAAAATTACTTTTCTAGCTTCGCACGGACTCCTACTCGAATTACTCCCGGGCTAAACTTCATTTGTTATTGAAGTAATGAGTCAATACTACTGAAGATATGACCGAACGCTTCGTGCATCAATTTGTATGAGCACGTAATTTACATTTGAACGGAACTCAAAACGCTTTTCGCAGCGTTTTTCAAAATTATCATTTTTTAACGTCTCATGGATATCATACATTTTCTCTGGCAGACATTACATAACACAACCAGGCCTAATTTTTGCTATTCTCTTATCAATCAATACTTACTAATACTCTTATCAACAACTTTCACAAACTGACTTTCACTGACAAACATAATAAATAACTCATAAAAAAATTATGAGTTATTTATCATGTTGAACCGTTGGTTTGCCTCGAAGTGTCCTTAGGCGCGGAGAAATTGACTGAATATTTTCTAGCCACGCGTGCAATGTTCTCCGCCAGGCGTAACTTCATTAATTTGCCGCGCCTGTCGCTGTCATAGTACAGATATAACGCTGGAGAATTTACGTTATAATTTAATTTTAGAACATATCACTTTCCTGTTGTCTGATTACGCGATGGATTAAAGAAGCACTTTTTAAACGTTTTTCAACATTCATTTGATGGCTTATTACTTCGCTGTATATATATGGTTCAATTGCTTACCGTTAATATAAAAAATAAGTTTCTCATTATTTTAGAAATATTTTAAGTCCTAAATAACTATCTCAAGGGTCATGATGACATAGAATCTCAGTACTTTTAAGGTCATAATGAACATAATGCGCAAGCAAATAGTGTACAAAGTATACACCATCTTTCATACTCAGGGTTAATTATTCTATAACGTTTAAGTGAAAAGTCAATTAATAATTGTATAACGGTTGTTGGAAAATAACATAAACTTTAATTTATAAGTTGTTTTGCAACAGTTCGAACGCAAATTATAAAATGCTTACATCTGTTGAAATAGTAAACATAAAATCTATATTGTAGTTTCTGAATGTAACTTAAATCTATTGTCACATATGGTGCTATTTTAGTCTATTTTTTATTTTCTGCTGTTTTTTCGTTCTCTGTCATCTTTACTGGTTAATAAACCGCATTGTTAAACTTTCATCTCGTTGATTATTCTTAAACAACATCGTATGAAATGTTGGCCATTGTATTGTAATATGAATTTATATTAATTGAAAATCAGCAGGTCAACTAATTCACGTGTTGTGTCCTTGTTTCCAGGTGATGCTAGGCGGGGCGGTGGGAGCGGGCTCGCCGGGCGGCGAGGGCGACCTGCTCACCGTCACCGTGGTGCGCGACGAGCATGGCTACGGCATGAAGGTTTCAGGTACAGCCTACTCCTCCCATCTTTTCTTATAGCGAAATAAGTTACTATAGCACATGTTACTATATCTCATGGTGGGCGCCAAATTTATGCCTGAGGAACGTGTATTATTAAAATACCGTAAAAAAATACGTAAAACAAAAAAAATACATGAAATATGGAGACAATGTACAAGTTAAAAGCTTAAAATAGATTAATAAATAATTATAATAAAAATATTAATATAGTAAGCATTGGTTCATACAAATATCAACTTTATATGTATAGAAATACGGTTGATAAAACGATTCAGGCTATAATTAATATCGTTCGGAGAGATATTAAATCCCCTGTGTCCCGGTTTCTCATAATGGATGGACTGGACTACATGTGCATTTTCGCATCGATAACTAACGCCCCTCCCATCTATTTTCGTGTCAAAGCAGCGCGGGTATCAACCCTTATAACGTTCTAGTGTTAATACGGCCATATAGCGAGGAAGTGCGCTAGGTGCCGTAGTAGGGAGAACACCTCTGTGAAATAGTCTACATCGATGAAAAAGTATCTTTCTTACTTGGACCGATCTCGTGTGCATTCCGACAATGTCCCAAGTGGTGAGTTATATCTGCTGTCTGCAATTCATTTGAAAGGGTTTGATTTCACGGTTGTTTAACTAGACAATTATGGAGCAGAACACTCGGCCAACGTCTATTTCTGGACTCATAACCTAGGACTTAAGCAAGAGTGAATAGGCTTTCCGTCGGCCTTATCTTACAATGCATCGGCGCTTTCCGTTACGCAGGATTACAAACACAAAAAGTTATATACATCAAGAAGAATTTCGAATTAATGCTGCCAGTATTTTTATGTGACTGTTAAGAAATATTTTTTTCAAGATGAAAATTAATGCATTCACAGTCTGCGGTACCGTTTATCTGTGATGAATTAAGTTTGTATTGCACTGCAAGTGAGGACTTGATGATTGGCCGGGCAGTTAACATGACGATAAGTATTCTCTAAAACTATAGTTGGTTGTATAGTTTAGTTATTGTGTCCGTGGTAGGGTATTGTTTGTGGACACAAAATTTCTGCTTTTTTATGGGTAGACAGTGAAAAATCCCCTGCCGCTAATGGAATATGCAACCATTCTCAAATATGTAGGTATGTCTGTAGCAATAGGGTTGATAGTGTTAGTGATAGTTGTTACTAAGACTGTTGATTACAATTAATCGCGACAGCATTATATATATAGGAAAAGGCCTTTCGGAGAACTTGCACCACGACTTTTTCCGATACAATATCCAATGTTACCAAGTGCTCATTCAAGTATTTAATTAGATTTAGTTTATTGAAAATAATATGACAAAGAGACTTGCATAGAATTGATCACATGACATATGGATTTTTATCGAATATCGAGCGAGAAAGAGAGATAGAGAGAATTAAACTAATTGTTATTTGTAATTGCTATCGTCAGGCGATAATCCGGTGTACGTGCAGTCGGTCAAGGAGCACGGCGCCGCGTGGCGCGCCGGCCTGCGCTCCGGGGACAGGATCCTGCGCGTTGACGCCATCCCCGTCCATCATCACACGCATCAGCAGGTCGTGCATATGATCCGAGGTGAGGTGACCCAAACCTATACATCCTTGTAGTTCCATTATGCTATTTTCGTCATTAAATTTTATTTTGATTACTAATGTTTTTGTGCTTAAATGTAGGCAAGAAATGGTCTTCACACTTTTCTTAAATCATCCATTATTGCATTGGACCAACTCATTACTCCTCGATTTCCTGTGGGGTTTTTATTCCCTCCACGTACACTCTTAATACCGACGAGGGCGCGTTATTGCAGATTTTGTGTAGACTAACTGGAGTTACCTTGAGTTCCAGGATTATCAAGCATTATGTAAATGAAAAAAAAAAAAACAGGTTATATGAATATTTTGCTGTTTGGAAATTTGATAAAATTCTCCTTATATTAATTTAATTAAAGTTATTCTATTTATATTATTTATACAAACCAATTTGTAAAATTGTAGTCCTCAACGTACACACTTGTCTTTCTAACAGATATGTTAGAAAGACAAGTTAGTAAGCCTCCGTTACGAATGGTATGCAATCATCATACATTTACCTCTCATTTTAAAGCCACGGGAATAGTAAATGAGTCGTTCTATATTAATGCGTCATTACAGCGTTGACACCATTAGTGCGATGGTGTCCATTATCGGCATCCAGTTAGCCGTTACGTATACCGGCGGCTATTACGTCTACTAGCATTCATCACTGTAATACATCTTCTTATGGCCACCGATGGGCCGCACTGACCAATTACCATTAAGTCGACCTTTTTCAAATTCTATTGCATTTTTTGTATATCATATCAGTGTTGTTCACACAGGGTAATAGTGCTTCTTCACGCATGTTAGAAGTATTCGTGGGCTAAGAAAGTTTAATATATTTAACAGATGATCGATGCACTAATTAAAAGCGATGCTTAACTATTTTTCGCTCAAGATGTGATTGAAATAAATTTGTGAACCTGTGGCTAGAATGTTTAATGTAAAAATGAATAGTCCTCGGTTTGCGAAGGATTATCCTCGGAATGATCCGACAATCCGATGGATGTCCAATGGTATTTTAATTAATTTACTATGCCGAATAAAACAAAAACTTGAAAACAATCTTATGGATATTCGTTCTCAGTCTGAGAGAACCGTGTCCAACAAGGGAACGATAAAAGGGCTGATGGCGATGATGACGATGATAGGATTAGACGTCATTGACAATATTTAATGCACTTGTATCACATTCCAGCCAACCCAACGACAGTGCTGACGGTGCAGCAGAACAGCTCCAGGCACAAAACGCCCATCACCGCGCCCGTTCCCGTCAATGTTAGTATATTTTTTTTTTTAATTATTTTATATCATAAGTTAGCATTTGGCTGATTGCGTCAGACAGTAGGCGCAAAAGCGTTCTTAAGATGAAACACGCATTCCCAGACAAAGCCTAATCATCCCTTATTTGAAGAGTCCTAAGTTATATATGTCACGAAACATATAATTATTTATATAACGTAACGTAACATCACGCTTTTAATCCCCGAAGGCAGAGGAGTACACTCCCACGTTTCACCAGTTACGTTTAACTATCTGGTTATGTTTTTTATACAAGAATTACGTTTTTTTTAATTGATGAAAAAAAAAACCAACACTCTGCAGAAACGCTATCTTCCTTTGACAAACACCATCACGTTCTGTCGCTAAGTGCTCTCCCGAACATGTCAGGCTTGTTCTCTCAGACATCTCAAGGACATACACACACACACCTAACTTAGATACATACAGCTTGATTGTCTGCAGCATCCAAAAATTTTGCAGATTCGTCGATTTCGCATACAAATGTTTTGATTACATCGTTATGTCAGACACCCTACAGAGTAGGCAGACAGCACCAAATACTAAATATCTCAATCCTTACATACCCGACATGTTTCTATGGTAATTCTTAATTCAAATTAACGACATACGTCATCTGTATGTAAAATTTTTGTAATCTTATTACCGGAACAGATTTACGTGAAAATCGTTAAGAGGCAACACTTTCAGATGTGCACTTTGCTATCTGTGTGAACACGGTGCCACGGAGCCTTGAAACGTTTCCGTAGCATCTGTACAAATAGTCACAATACTTTTTTTGCATTGCTATAGCTACGTGATATGTAGGTGTTCTCACAATCGGTCGTAGTTTTGATGCTCATCGTCATTATCAGCCTACTCCCATCCACTGCTGGACATAGGCCTCATCAATAGCACGTCACTGAGCTCGATCTTCAGCTCTTCGCATCCTACCATATGTTTTGATGTTCATGTTTCGAATATGCTCCAGACTCGTACACATAAAAGTATCTTATAAGTTGTCGTCCCACTCTCAATCAAGATCCCGATTGACATATTTGGAAATTTGTAAAACTTGTCTGTAAGGGTAGAGGTATTTGGCATTCGATCCTCTCTGCCTGACCCGTAAGAGACATGGCGTAATGATGTAGCAACAAAATAATATTAAAAGTATTATATAATGCAATACAATGATTGTTGCCACGTGTCTCAATTTCTCGCAATTTTCTATAAAACTTACTAGTAGAGAATGCCACTCGGTGTCATTAAATCCTTCTTCTGTATAGCCTACCTAGTTGTCGGTGTTACGCTAAAGTGTAAATAAAGCCATAAATAAATAAGCAAGACGATCGTCTGCTGATCGCCAGTGACGAAACGTCACGCGTCTTCCTGCTACTAAAGAGCCCAACAGGATGTTGTGTATCATTAAATACCAGTAATTAAACGTCCTTACCGGCTTTTAAGACGTCTTTAAATAAATTTCGGCAACAGAATCTTTCATTAATTTGTCTCTTAAATCCCTAATATATTCTCAAATTAAATCGTTTTCCTAATTGCCATAATACTCGTATACATATATTTGACCTTTACGTAATAATACGATACGATATAATAATTGTTGTAGCAGTAAGTTAATTGCGTTCACGGCTCAAAGGAAACGTCCATGTACTACTGATCTATTAATGTACTGTGTTAATTGTCCCAAATTATTACGTCCATACAGTGTGTTGGCATACTTTGAACTACTAACACTGTTATGTGTGAAGTAACGGTGTAATAGTGATTTTTATTAATTATTATTATAAGTATGTACATCATGCCAGATACTTAGCGGGTTAGGTAGTGAGCATCGAGTGACAAATATCTAGAGTATATCTTCATGTTTTCTCAATTTCTTCCTCTTACGTTCTAAGTGCGTATTCAGTGAACGATGTTAGTAGTGATTGACACTTGTGGTGATATTTATTAATTATTAAATTAAACTCGGTCTTAACTCTCGTCATTCTGAGAGAGGGTCGGGTCCAACAACGGAAGGATAAAAAAGTTGTTAATTATAATGAAATAAAACTTATCCGATACACGAAATGTGGAAGAGACGCGATAAAATCAATAAGGTAATATTTGATGTACTTTTAAATTTAGAACACGAGAGCGAGGTATTGTGCAGTCTTTTGAACTATGTTATACGAGTACGAAAGAGAAAAAAATTCAAATACGCTTCACATACAGTACAATACAATACAAATATTGTTTATTGTACACCAAGACAGTACAACAGAGACATTACAAATACACATACTGCATGTGAAATAGCTGTAGCGGTAATTAGATGGAAATGCCTCATGTCCCACCAAGTCAGTTTATCGTACCCTTCAGGCCATGTACAATAATATAAACGCTACTTTTAATCGGTTAAAAAATATATATCTCTAGGTTGTCTTATCATCATCATCCTCAGCCTATAGCTGTCCGCTGGTGTCTTATTTAAGTTTGTGTAAATGGCTTTTTCCCTCTTTGATTATATAGTGTTGCTTGAGACAAAATTTGGATTTCGTCTACAGCAGCACTATTAAAATATGTTTGGGCGAACCCTTGTACTTGATGTCGGATAAAAGTAGAAGTGGCGAAAGTATTTGTCACGGTTAATCGTTGCAAATCATCACTTCTAAAGTTCTAATTGCCTCTATGACAAATAGGAGGTAGAATAAGTATGTAGTATATAAATGTACGATATATGTATTTCGCGCAACTTTGTGTTCACTGTAATAATGTGATTTTGTTTTTTTTATCTATTGTCAGTCCGAGAAGCAGCGTCAGCTGGAGGTGTCCAAGGTGCACACGGTCCGTCTGATGCTGGAGAAGGAGCAGAAGTACATCAGGGATCTTCGAAGTGAGCGTTCATTATACTGTTTTGCTTTTTGGAAGTAGATAGGTATGGGGTTTATGGAGAGTTTGACTCGTGAATGACAATCGATTTACAATTTTAAAAATTAATGTGCACATTGTTTTATATATTTAAGAGATTACCTATAGAAGATTTGTATTTGTTACACCTGGCGTTGTATGGCCACAATCTACCATAAATCATCAGGGTACAGCCTCACTCATTATTCACCATTGATTTGTTTATTTATCTGTAGTATTTTTTTAAAACGATAAATGTGTCAGGTATTGTTTTATTATTCTTATTTATTTGCTTTTATATAATTAATACAGTTTTATAAAACATTTTTTGAGTTCTTTTTGTTCTATCCGTCCCATATGGACTAATTTTTAATGTCTTTATTGAACTCACCAATGTTATTTCTTTTGTCATTGACAAGTATTATAATTGAATAATTTTAGTTAGCTAACTTAAACTCTAATCACGTTAGAATCTAATCTTCCCAGATTTCTTTTGTGTTCTTTTGTGTTCCCAGTTTTCTTTTGTGTTCATCTAGAATATGGACTTATGATTGTTAAATGCTATTTATTTCCATTTTCAGATGAATTATTGAAAGTTCCGGATGTGAGAAAACAAGCTCAGCTAGAGTCGGCGGAGCAGCGGTGTGCCATCTTGCAGCATGAGATCGACACAATCATGGCCGGGCAGGTGAATATAAACCTTAGCGTTCATCGAAATAAGGTCTAATTTAAGTTTTCAGGAATAGTTAAGAAAGGTAAAATTTCTTTAAAATTCAGTTCGATACATTGAGCTCATCAATTGGCCAGTTGTTTTTCATAAATCGTTATTTTTTTTGTAGATCTTAGATGTCAATGTCGTAGAGCAAATTTCCACGTTCCATTACACTCTTTAAAGTATCTTAATAATAATTATTATTGTCGTTGGTTTGCAGAGATTTTGATTGCTTGCGTTCTTTTTTTCTATTTAATATTGTATGTATAGTTACGGTGCATATTTGTTTATTTATGTGCAATTTTTATCTGACAGCTGTGGCACAGAAATTGTATATTATTTTTATACTCGCCTCTCTTGAAGTAAGTGCTTATTTATGCTTTCATCTCTGTATCTTTTAAAGATTACCAGAATATTTACATAAAACTACCATTTCCTTAGTTCTCTCTGGAAAATCTTTTTAATATTTGCTTAATGATAGTAATTCAGGTTTTTTTTTTAATATGTTTCTGAGCCACAGTTGTGTTGGAGGCGAAAGTGAATTAATTGAAGACAACCGAAATTGTGTTAACCTGTTTAATGAATTAATATTGGAACTAACACGATGTGTGCCGTCGGCCCGGGTTCGACCTATAACACGTGTCCGTGTCCGTGTCGCGTCCGCTTCTGTGCATGCTTGTTTTATGTCACTGTGGCCTATTTAATATGGGGTGTTAGTATGTTTGTATGAATTTACGAATTTTTGTTCATTACTTTTGTTATGTTTCTATTTAATTCTTCGTTTTGTATTTATATATCAAACATATCATACTCTTATATTATGTATTTATTTGTATTTTGTAGATTTAGAATAGATAGTTATTTTTGGTCTAAAAGTTATCACAACGTATGTCGTTTTGGATTTAGATTCGTTTGTGAATGTTGTAATCATAATATATAGAACTGTCACGTGGTTTTAAAACAAGAATGCATAGAAACAGAGGATCAACATGCGTACCATAGATTTCATAAAACCTAAGAAAAATTTATTTTCGCCTCGCATTGATAACGGGAGCGGCGCCCGCGGCGTGGTGAATCCTGCACCATCACGTGCTTCTTTTTTCACGTTACCTCTTTATTATGCTGTGTAGAGCCTCGATACCGATATCGGTCACATAATGCACCGAATGGAAAAAAATCACGCGACTACTTCTGCTATCGATTATTTTCACTTATACTAGTCCAGGTTATTCTTAATACCTTGAGGCAACGTGCGACGGGACATATAAAAATTTTGATGAAAAATACGACACCGACGTACTTTGAAAATAACATAAGAAAATGGTCTTTCGAGTCGGATAAAAGCAATCGGAGGGTACGTTCGTTAGCAAACCTTTACACAGCACGGTAATAGGAATTAAAAAGCACGCGCACGGCTCCCGCCATGACCCCGCGTGTGGGCGCAGGGCGAGCCGCCGCCCCCCGCCGCCGCGCC
>DWME01008617.1:0-11568 GCA_018244795.1 Parelbella ahira ahira
CTAATGTCTCCTGAAGCCTGACTTAAGGAGACATTAGCTAAACTAAGAGAGTTGCTAATGTACTATAGTATATTATATATACCAACACAACATCATCAGCCTGTCTAAGCTTACTGTTGAATATAGCGTTAATGCCAATAATTCCCACGGTGGGCCTACTCTCCTGCCCGTCAGCTGTCAGATTACCTAGAAGTATCTGGGTAGGCAACACCATTAGTTGCTCCATACGACATCCTGGTCTTCTAGCATGGGGTCGGCAGATGTATTCTTTCTTCGCGCCAACAAGCAACTGGAGCAATTAAAAGATAAAAAATGTATTAAAGATTATTTTTAACGGGTTTTAATATTCATAAAATGCATCGAAAAATTCTCTCATTTACACATTTTATAACTTGCACATACATATACACAATGTGCGAAAATAACATCGCCGCGCCGCAAAGCCAAATTTGGTAAAAAAATGCAATAAATATTCATTTTAGCATCAATAACACGAGCCGCTGAAAGCATTCTAATTTTATATGATTCCATATACTCACTTATACGATTAGTCCTACTTCACATTATCAGTCTGCCTCAGTCCACTGCTGGGCATAGCTGTCATATAGGAGTGTTGTAAATAATCCCCTCGCTAAACATATAAGTTGCAAATACTATTTACATATTGATTTCTAGCCAGACTTCGGTTTTACTTTTTTTTCTCAATACTTATACCTTCCTTCAAACATATATAGATATACATACTAGTATAAATATACATTGACGCATAAATGAGAAAGTAAGGAACTCCATTAAAAAGCGTTTCGCAAATTTATCATTAGATATATTGCAACGTTAATGTTTTTCTAATGCGTCGTATATTCCCCCTAAAAGCGTATATTGCTTGGGGAAGTTACGTTGATGGCGATCATAACTTAATTAGACGCTGTTCGAACGGTGAGGGGAAGTAAGAGTTACGACCTCAAGACTCTTCCTTCTATTTACAGCGCTCCTGTAATTCAAAGAGTCCTTGGGGTTCAGCTTCATGTAAAGAATATAAGGTACTTATTATGTTTAAAGATATAGTTGGATACGACGAGCTGAAGATCGAGGTCGGTGGTCTGTTTTAGAGAGGACTACGTCCACCAGTGGACTTATGGGATCTGATGATGATGACGATACTAAAATTAGACGACGGTGACCACTTACTATCAGGTGGTCCGTTTGCCTGTGCGTCAGCGTATGCAATAAAATAAAAGAACATACATTCAGAAAATATATTCTATGAAATAGTTTCATAAAGGTTTCATTGTATATATTTAAGAATATATACTTATGTCATATACATAAGTATGTATTAAAAGTAAAGCATGCCGAGCAAAGTGCGACTAATCAATATTATTATTTTAAAGAGCGATTTTTCGACTTGTTCTTGACGATTAAATACCAAAGTTTATCTCGCACTCAATGATGCTGGAATAAAGAAGAAATTGAATCCAAAAAGATTAATACTTTCAACTTCTATCATTTAAACACTTTCAGTATATCGCGTCTCAAATATTTACAGGTTCTGCGGTCGACTGGTCTATTAAAAGATAAGTCGGCAATCGAAGGGTATCTAAATCTTTTAGCCACGAAATGTAGGTTAATATAATAATTGACGTAATATCGGATATAATTGAATTCCAACGTTATCTACATTTTTTATATTGGATTTATTTACTTACATATCCTAACCTTTGTAGGAATTTATGGTAAATTGTGGATTATAGGTCTTTACGACAGCATTTCAGTTTGGAGAACCATTTTATCGAAATGTGAAATCCTCACACAAACTATAATAACAATTTATGTACTTACGGAGATCCTTAGAATAGCTTAAAACATGTAAGTAATCTAAGACTCGATCTATAATCTACATTAAGACTCAATTTCTGTTACATTAAGCCTTTAAAACATTTTTCACAAAAATATATTCTCGACAAAAGTTTCCAAGAAAGATATATATACAGCAAACGTTCTTATTTATTGAACTGGAACATGGAAACGAAGTTTACAATGTCGCACGAAGTTATGATGTCGCCGCCAACAACTTCCCATACTCATTTGCGAGTTGCTTTCAGCTGCATCGTGACGAATTTACACCAATCGATATTTGTCGTCGGTCTCACAGCCGTACAAGAAAATAAAACGATTTATATCTAGCAGTATGCGGCTGGTCGCGGTAATGGAACAGCCTACCTAAACATACGCATAGGGAGCAGCGTAGGCGGTGCGAGAAGCTGTGCTCTGCAATAACCCCCATATTCAACGTGGGAACAAAAGAAAAAAACACTCAAAGGAGGCCCATGTCCACCAGCAGACTGAGAGAAGCCGATGATGATGTAACAATGATAATAGCTAATAATAATAATGTTCATTAACTGCAGAAATTCATCACGGAATAACTTAATAATATGCGTACAAATTTTATAGCAATGCACCAAGTGTTGAGGCTGACTACCAAAAATCGGAATGACAATAAAACACCGTAAAAATAAATAATCCGTAATTGAATCACGTCTCGGGAAATTGACCACGTGATCCTTGTCTAAGTATTGCCTCAGAGTTGTCTTTGACGGAACTGAACGATTTTATATCACAAATCCTCTGGTCCGATCTTATTTAAACCACGACGCAGTCGTGTGTTGAGAATTGACTTATTACACGTTTTCCTCATCATAACTCCTGACAAATCACCGTGACTCCTAAGGCGAGTTCCGGTTATGTTGAAATTAGAATGTTTGAGCTGTTTCTCGTTAAACAATCCATAAGAAACGAAGTAGTGATAATTACATTGCTCAGATTGTGAATCGAAATAGTTTTTTGAATTTGACATTTTGAAACCCGATTTCCACAACCGAATCTGTGACAAATATAGGTTTGCTCGTCTAGTTTCGACCGAAACCGAAACCAGGACTCCTGATGAACAATAATACTAACTGCATTTTGCAGGATATAAATAATGTTCTCGTACATAATATATGTATGTTAATGTAAGCCTGCAATGGTTTCAGTGCTATCAAGATGGCAAGTAAAAGTCTTATATCAGATGTTCAATGTTGTCTCAAGTTTAAAGTTTCTGGTACTGATGTGAAACACTAACAAGACGGGAACAACGAACTTAGAACTTTCATTCAAACTTTTTAAATACAAACAAAGTCTTAGTCGCTTGCTATTCCTTTGATTTTCATATACAATTTATTTATAATAAATAAAACAGAAATCCGTACAACGTCTTACAAGCTTGCGTTTGTTTTTTTTATTTATTATTATGTTCGTCTGTATCCACCAATTCAAAAATACTATTTATTAAAAGAAAGTCATATTATATACAATATAATCGTATACAGCGTATACTAAATGGAACAGAAAGGTAAAAAGATTTCGAAATTCACATGTACATTCGTTTTACGTGTAAATTCACAAGTACATTCGTTTTACGAAATTACCTACATTATCTAAACAAATTATTCTTGTATTACAACAACGCCACAGTTTATTTCCTGGATTATAAATGATAGACCTCTTCATTACTTTAAGCTACACCAATTGTAGTATTAATATTCTGAGTGAAACTCAAAATCAAATTTCAGATGCAAATCCTTGATTGTATAGACGCTGCTAGCAACTCGCAGTCATTTGTATGATAATATATGTCATTGTCTGTAAACTGACCATGGCTTTTCATATTGCGATATAAAAATTCGCAACCAAACCGCCACCCATCAGAAAACATCTCTAAATTAAATTAAAGTTGAATTGCTTTACTTTACATAAACGCATAATACTTTATTTTGCATATACGAGTACAATACGCAGAAATCAACTTGGCAGCAACTTGCGAAAGATGCGCTTTCTCTCCCTCCATCTCACTCCGTTTATTAATATCTAACACTCTCGCCTTCGACGCGACAGTACCTTGACGCTGAGTTGACTTCGGCGGGTTATATGTACATACATCCAAATTTACATATAGAGATTTATTTGAATGTAGACTGACCACTATATCAAACCTGAGTGTATTATATTGAAAACTCCAAAAACATTACTTTTCTGAGCATTCATTTCCATTTGTGATAATCATATCAACAAACATCAATACCTACTTTGGCAATCGCATATGAATTATAATTTTGAAAATAGGAGCATAGAACCAGGCAACAGTTGCGAGTGGGCAACGCAGTTAGCTGTTAATAAGTCGCATGACGCACATATTAACCGTAAAGATATTTATTATAGTACAGCAACCTACTTTGGGAATTTCCTACAGTGTAATATTAAAGCACAATATTTATAATATATATTATAGCTCCGTCTGTGACGACCTTAAGCGTTGGAGGATTAAATATGATTAGACCAAGACGGTGAGGACTAAGGTAGAATTACGGACAAGTTTCCGAGGGGCGGGCAAACAAATGACAATTTTAACAAGGTAACGCGAGAAAGTTCCAGGTCGCGAGTAATTTCATTGGAATAATTACTTTTTTCAGCAAATTTCTCGTGAAAAACAATATGTTTTATGGTAAGTGAAAGTGAGATGTTTGTTTATCATAATTGCAAACGAAACAAGAAATTCCTTTTCGGTCATTTGAATTATTTTCCATATCTTATTTTCATTTATAGTCTACTCTCTATGCTCTAGTTTTTTACATTCTTTGTTGACCTTACATAAAATGTTGAGCTCCTATAGGTATATATGTCCCATAGGTCCTTATGGTGGTCGCAATGAGAAATTAATTACTAAGTCCGTGAACAAAAACGACATGTTTTATAACTGAAGAATTATTTACATTGCAATAGTGAGAATATTTAAACATGATTTTAAAAAAAATACTCATCCCTATTGTACGTATGTACATAATACAGACCGCAAAAAAGTCTTTATCTCTTAATCTGTTTGTTCGCTAATCGAGCAAAGAGAAATGAACCAATTTAAATGAAATTTGGTACGGTGACAGTTTATTGTGAAGGACAACATATATGTAGGATATTTTCATAAACGTAACATCACGCCTGTAATTTCCGAACGGGTTGACAGTGGAGTGTAGTACACTTCTACAGTTCACTAGTTTTCATGCCAATAAAATATCTCATTCCCAGAAACGCTTGAGAAAAGACAGGTGACGACTAGTATTTAATGAAATAACACCAAAAATCATTTTATAAGATACTAAAATATTTCGTTTATTTATATTATCAGTTAAGAGATCTAGTTCACCAGACTTAACCTAATCTACAAACTAGATTGGCGAGTGTTCGCCTAATGTAGCTGTGGAATCGAGTGAGGTCCTGTTAAATTCGTTATCTAACTGCGCTACACTGGAAGTAACCCAGTTTCTTATTAGTGCTCCAGGGTTAGCAAATCTCTTGGAGCTGAATATTGTGATGATATGTAAACCTATAGGAAATATCTAAGTGATTCTAGTAATCTTTTACATTCAATAATTGTTTCTATTATGACCTAACTTATGTATATAGGTAACTACGAATATAACATATGGTAAATTATTTATAAAACAAATGAAGACCTACATTTCACAATTCATTCATTAAATACCCTCTTTGTGAGGTTATGAAATAGAAAGGACTTTAAAGGCTCTGAATAAAATATCTGAGCTCCAAAATTGAACCTTCCAAATAAGGTTAAAAGGAGTATGAATGGTTATTAATAAATGTATCTTTGAACTACTGTAACATAGGTCAAAATCATTCTAATTGAATGAAAGATTTATTTTGCGTGTTTGAGAAAAAAATGTATCTCCATTCTGTTACTACGCCCGTGTACTTTCTCATTCATTATATTATATTTTGGGAAAGTACTAAAGGCTCCTTTAATTACGAAGAAATGTAAAAGAAGCGTAAGAGAGCACTCCACGACACTCCATACTAATGAGACGTCAACAGGCCTGTTCTAAGGCGTGTTAAATTATATGATGGAAACGACGGCAATTATCGCATTTAAATAATTTGATATTAATTACGGTACTTGAAGAGAGCTCTTTAGATATAATTTGCTGTGAAATTTTTGCTTTATATAATATGTATTTTCGATGTTCAAAAGCGAAATAGCTCATTGACTCAAATGTAATTACGCTTAAATGGATTAAATTTTTTGTGGATGTAATATAAAAGTCTACTTTATAAGTGGTAGAATTAGAAATCTTCGTTATCAGCGTGCGTGTTTGATAAAAGTGATGAACGTAAAAGCCCTTCAAGTCTGTAAGCCCTGGAAAGATAGAAATATTTAACCCTCGGTTTTTCTGCATACTCCGTACGGAACCTGACGTGACGAAATCATAATAATGATAACAAAATTGAAATTCCTAGTTTCCTTACTAGCAAAATTCAAATATGTAACGGAAACATAAAACAGTTTGGAAACCTTACGCAGTTGACCCACAGCTTCCAGCCAGGACTGTTCCGGGTCACACGTAAGCCCTCGCATAGAAAGCAGGTTTCAGGTTAAAAGCAGGTTCCTGCTGTTAATGGGCTGTTTCTTTACATTACCTCAAGGCGATGCATGAGCGCTCCTTTCAACGACCTGTCGGTTTGAGTATGTATTTTTTATTCCGGCAATGTGTTTTCCCAGCACACAGGTCCTTTACTACCTATATTCCTCGCCAATATGTACCGATATGAATTTCGTGTACAGATGCAATAAATATACTGAATAAAATTACAACCAGATTTTTCAAATATTACCCACATTTCTACTTGCATTTTAACTGCTATTGTTTAAAACATGCATGTAAATTTAAAAAACGTAACATCACGCCTGTAATCCCCGAAGGGGTAGGCAGAGGGGTCTACTACACCCCCACGTTTCACCAGTTACATTTAAGTCCATGGAATAGGTGGTGAGCCTATTGCCATACACCGGGCACTAATCCAGACTCCGAGTCACTACTGAAAATTCTAAATTAGAAAATTCAAATAGTACCCGACCCGGGATTTGAACCCAGGACCTCCCGATCGACAGTCGCGCTTGCAACCGCTCGACCAACGAGGCAGTTAATAGTAAAAATTAATATTGCCATAAATGGATTTTTTATCATTAGCAAGAAATTAAACAGGTATTCATTTTGGAGCCATATTCTCGAACGTAATTTAGTTTTTCATGGTATGTAAACACTTTTTTTATTCAGCAATAGGCTCGCAGTTGTTTGCTAGCTCACCTAATGAATTTTGACTTGTCCAAAAAGTGCGTATTCACTTATGTCTTGAAATGTTTCAGGTTGTACGAATCGGGAAATATACATAACAGACACCGGCAGTCAGTATCATTCTTTCGCAATCTGTAGCGAAACGCTTCGTCCTGCTTAGAGGAGTGTCTACAAGACATAAGTAGTAAACTGCAGTAGATACGTTGTAAGTCCATTCTTCATGACAGGACAAGTTACTTAGCAGGTACTCAGTCCAATCCCAATTTATAGTCAAAACGGTGATATCTAAGTTTTAAAAAGAAATGAGTAAAATGCACATCGTACTGTAGGTACAGTTTTTAAGGCCCCTTGACTGTGAAGTTAGATCTGATGGCTAAATTATTGTTGTTACCTATATCGTCATGCCAAGTCCCTTACAGGGTTGACACAGACGCCAAGTACAAACCTGATTCTACGTTTCTACGTCAAATCCTTCGTTTATAACAGTTACAATCGATATTAAAACTGTTTTATTTTGAATTTGGATATTTATTCACATTCTTTTACTAATAGAATAATATTTATTACACAGAATTACATCAAAACTACATACATATATAGGTATAGGTATATTATACACACCTACCTATCTATATATTAACTATTTGAAAAATAATATTGCTGTAGTAATAGTGTTTCCCAAGTATGGACCAATTGAATCACAAGGGGTCGACTACGACCTGCAAGGGGTCCATGTCAGCGAAATAAAATTGGAAGTCCACGGGATGTAAATGGTTGTCCACGATAGCGAATCCCATTTAAGGAGATCGTGACTTTAATTTTGACTTTCCATTTGGAATGATTCACATACATACAGTAGATACTTATAAAGTTCTATACTTACATAGAAGTTTCTTTCATATCTGAAAATTTGTTTAAATTTCTTACTGATGTAACGAATTGTATAAATATAATTATTGTTATATGAAGTATCGGTATACGTTGTATAAACGGTATACGTTGTATAAACGGTATACGTTGTATAAGTATACGTTGTAGCGTTTAAACTTTTTATAAACATACTCGTAGGTAAATAAATCTAAAGTCGCCTTTACAACCACCTGTACAATGCATTAAATTTTAATTTAATTATTTCGATTCAAAGTATTCCTCATAAGAATAATGCAGTTTCAAGACTTTTTTGCGAATTTTCTTCATACCACCCATTATTAGAAACGCTAAACCTATCAACTTTATCCATTAATGAAACAGTGTTTTTATATAGTGATCGTTTCTGGATTAAGAAATTCATGAAGAATTGCTGTTTGGGAAAACGTTGACTAGAGACATAGAAGAATGCTCAATATTATTTCAATAGTTGCAATAAAGCATAAAATATTTTATTTATGTAAATAATGTCATAAATGTAAAGATTTTGATATTTTTTTTAATATTCTTTAAATCAGGAAATACATTATTACAATTAATAACATTCTCACAATTACAATGATAGGTATTAGTATTACAAGTTCTCGTTCTTCAATTCGTTAGCGAATTACTGGTTTTAACTAAAGTTCTAGCAACACTTATTGACAGTGACAGAAATTTGATTGACAACAATCGAAGTACCTACCTAATTTTCCCCATGCAAAGTTGTCACATTACTCACATTAACTAAGTTGTAGATAAGTGTAAAACATAAACTACATAAAAACAATGAATAACAGACTTTTAAGATAAAATGTTCAATTACGATGTAAAGTTTTTAACGAGTGATGACGTAATTCAATTAAAAAACGGGGATTTAAAGAGTTACAAGTGAGTTTCATTTTCTGCTTAAACTTCACTAAGTGTTACAGAACTTTCGTAAATGAAATTATGTTTATTTTTTACAGATATGATGGAAAGAAGAAACCTGAAGAGAGTGTATACGATATTGGTAAAAAGAGCTACTACGAGCGCCGGGGCGGTCACTGGCGGGTCCCTCGCCCCAGGCAGCTAAAACAATTGGAATCAAAAATTCGGGAGCGTAGCATAGTCACTTGTGAATGGACAAACGACTCAACGATCACGCTGGTCTTTTCCTCTGGCGCTATTGCATACCTCACAGTCAAACCTGTTACTTTAGACATAACACAAATACTATTCGACCGATATTGTGTTGGTAAATTGATGGGACAAATCGTTGTATGCGGTATGTACTAAAGTTAATTAAAAATTGTGACAGAAATTTTCAAATATGACTATATAATATATTATTAAAGTATGTAGTAGCTTAACTTTAGCTTTAATTTTTCTTGTTATATACCAGTACACAATTTAATCATACATACAAAACACCAAATAGTGAGATATGTAAAAATACAATAACTGGCCAGGGAACTCTTTTGTGACTCTTAAAAAAAAAAGAAATATACTCAAATAATAATAAGTACAATATTGATAAGATCACATAGTATCAAGGTGTATATAAGTCTGTTTGTTATTTTAATATGAAATGGAGCAATGATTTAATATTTCAGCTGTACTATCCAAAACCCATTTGTTGTTCACACATGCTGACCGGATAGCAAGTTTGATTTCATTTGGGAAAGTTTGTGATAGTTTTCCAACCCGTATATCAGACAAAGAACCTCACTTACAGGTAAATTCTTATATATATAATTATATCTGAAATATTTGTTAACTTATTGTCCATATTAGATGACTTATGTTTTTAGAATGTTTTTTTAATTATGAAACACTGGCTAAAATTTATATGTATAATAAAACAAATGTGATCACAGTTATTAAAATTCCAAATTCAAATTCGAGAAACATTTTAAACTGTATTAGAAAGTCCAAAAACAATATTATTATAATACCTGTACTATGGTGGTTTTTGTTCTAAAAAATATGTTATAGTATCAAATATATTCTACTTGATGAATTGTTATATTTCCAGAGTGTAGAGCTAGGGAGTGGTGGTCGTAGGGCCGAGAGGCGAGTTACCTGGCATGAGAACCCTTCTGGAATAAGAGTGCTTGTATGGAGTGCCTCTACAGCCGATCCAGCGCCATGGAGCCCTATTCCCCAGGACCATGCTAATCTGCACCTTTATCAAATTAATGGGTAATTCTGCCTCATTACTTTTGTAAGAAACATAAATGTAAACAAATGTATTAAAATGTCCTAAACAATGTCCATGTGTTGACCTGGAAGTCAATTAAATCTGGCACACTTCAATATACTATGTTGATTACATAATTGCCAAATGAACCCAAGTATACATAAACATAATGTTACTTGCCAGAAGATAATATTAATTGAGTTATTATTTGTTAATTAATACTGTTGGAATTAATTTTCACAACAATGTTATTAAAAATCATTATTCATAATAAAGGTAAAATAAAGCATGAAATTTAATAATAAATTTTTTCAGCCAGCAAGTTACATTGATAGCTTACCATCAATTAGAAAATGAAGTCCTGTCAGCAGAATTATCACATAAATCTGATAACATCATCCACATTGTACAACAGATTACTTGCCAAAAGGTATGGTTCTATCCATATATGATATTACATAACAAATAATACTTAAAGTGTTATGACTATACAATAATACCTACACGTATTCCAGACTCCATGCTACTACTGGAAATATATTAGCACATTGTGTCAAGTTGTTTGAATTACAAAGTCGTTTAAATTAAGACAGGGCGCGATGGCGTTTATTTGGGGGAGGCCTAGGTCCAGCAGTGGACTCATATAGGCTGATAATGATGATGATAAATAAAATATGCCTACTAATAACTATAGTACACCTTAGAAATATTCTGTTAATTGTATAAGTAAAGTATTCATCTAGTTTATTTTTCCTCTATCCATAATTAGTCTAATCATTCTAATTAGCCGAATTTCGGCGAAACGTATTAGTAAAATTCAAATGTTTCGAGAGCAAATCGCTACAAGTGAAAGCTTGATGGGTCAGCTTTCTCTAAAAACTCTGAATACATTGCTCAGATCGCCTAGCCGGTCTACCGACAGATATGTGCCTTATGTTGCCTTTAGAGTAAATTACGTCATTGGCTCTCCGAGAGGGTTTTTGAGAAAAATAGAATCCTTAAGGTTATTCTAAACAGACCGGCTCGGAGATCAGAGCTGGTTGTGATCGTATTTAAAACAGAACTTTAGCATATTTCAATGGAGTCATTCATAAAACATCTCAACTGTTATGTTACCCTACAAACAAAACCTGCCCTGATGTTCGAGCGGCTCCGTCTGGACGAACGTACCTTACTTTAGCATAAACGCCCAACTTATACGTCTAAAAGCCAAAACCCGTAGCGGCGTGACCGTGTAACTGTTATACTTATAAATTTTTTAGAACGTGGTGAATCTAGAGTGGGTCCGCTACGAGG
>DWME01008618.1:0-11567 GCA_018244795.1 Parelbella ahira ahira
GGCCTTAACCCTCTCAATATGAGAGGAGACCCATATTCCAACAGTGGAATGACTATGGGTCGATTATTATTTATTTATTATTATTTATAAACATTTCTATCCTCACAGGCCTCATGTGTTTCTTCTCTAATTTCTTCATATATACAAAATTCTTTTCAAATTTCTTCATATATACAAAAACATATTTTTCATAAATGAAAAAATATTTGGGTTTAATTCCACTAAAACGGTTTTAAACTGAGTAGTGGGACAAATAAATAGAATGCCTCATTTCATGCTGGAACGTGATATACGACAGTTTACAATCACGAAAACGAAGTGACAAATTACGTTTATGTACCTTAACAATTAGCGAGTAACACAACGCTTTGATGGAACCAATAAAAGGTTATTGAGATCTTTTCAGATTTGCAATGCAGATTGCACATTTCATCAATAAACAACTTACCGAGAACCGCTAACGGCCCCCAGTGGCATAGTCTTCGGAAAGGAGACGACATTACTACCTTTCTTGTTATTTATTCTTGTTTTGAGTTTAATAATACGTCTACAGTTTTACATATTTACAAGAAGTTTTCTAATTTTTAATGACTATAATACTTTATCCGCCAAAACCTATATTGATAACATCTGTATCATCGCTATTAGGCTCAGCTGAGCTACCACTGTCACATTGACATTCAGCTATAATGTTACAACTTACAAGCAAGATCCCCTAAAATACACCCGTTATTTTAAAAATAATTTCGCTTCATGAGTTATTTTATATAATTACTGAATAATTAGAGGACAAACGAAAATCATTATATTAGATGTTATTGATTTTACAAGTACTTCATTCTTATTCAAAAATCGGGCATACCAAAGTAAAATAACTAGAATTTCATTTGAAACCGCATAATTCATATGTATATGAAAATATAATAGACTTGTGTTTGCTACAGTCATGTTTGTTACTCTTCTAAGTTACGTTTATAGTTGGTATAGTGTAGCATTAATTAAAAAAATTTAAAATAATTAATTTCCAAAACCGTAAATTTAGACAAGTTTTGCGATGTTAAAAATAGTTTGAAACTGCGGTGTGTATTGATATGATTTTCGTTTCACTTGCAATATTTTTCTTTTAAATTTAAATTATTGTCAGTAAACGTAAACGAATAACATGTGTATTGAATTAATAATATAATTCAGCCACTCTTTGTTGATGTCTTTGTAAATTTTTTTTTAATGTCCTATACTCAATTTGTTAAGGAAATAATTCATTGGTAGATTATATTTGATAAGCATTTGCACTGTTTAAAAAATTATATTGGTATAATTTATAAACAGATATGTGGTAATACCGTTTACCACGTCACGCAGGCAGTTGTCACATCACATCGCGATATTTTTGTGGCTCTTTTGGGTGTGTGCTTTCTTCATGTGTGTTGTGCTACTTATGTGGATTATTAGGTGATATTCTTCTTTTACCGGGTAAGTTTTGGTGATTTAAATTTTTTTTCGAAACCGATACATACTTTAGAATTTACGCCTTAATGTCCTATGGTACTGTAAAGTGCGTGAAATTATCGCCCACCGGTGACTATAACTTTATTGTTAACGCATATTCTCGTGAATTTTTCGAGATAAACTGCAGTACGATGGTCAATATGAGTGTAATGTGGAGATTTGTGCGTGGGCAGCGATCGCTCCATTCACAATATTCACACAAGTAATGTTAATGTCACGCGGTAAGCGACGATAGTTGTCAAACGATCCTCGCCAATGGAAACTGTTTGCAGATGCACCTTACACGTCGTATTCTCGTTACAGATAGCGATCCCAAGCCGCCAAGATGCCGAAATCGGTGAGTGTCTGTTTATGTTTATCAATTGGCACTTATTTTACGTAAGGTAACATGTGTGTCGCGACATGGAGCGCATCAGCGCTGCGTGTTTTTACTGATTTCACCATTGCAATGTGACCGAGCAGCACACTCAGTAGGTGGGCACACATTGCGTCTCTATTCTCGCGAGTGAGATGTGTTAAAACATTAGTGCACTTGGCAGAGCATGTTGCAAAGCGACACACTCGCCGTGTGAGGCAGGTACATCAAAAGTAAAAGTGTTCAGTTAAAATGTTACATGCAATGATAACAATATGTCGTAACATCAAAGAATTATATTACAGGCTATCACTCTGGGAACAAGATAAGATGAAGATAATATTAATCTGATATATAAATTCCTGTTTTTCAAAATTTTCTTATAGCATACAATTTGTAAATGATAAATATATTAATTTTTTTTTTTTAATTCTATTAATATAAATTTCGTTTTTAAGAAGTTATAGAACTATGTTTGTAGTATTACAAATAAAATATACATATTTATTAATATTTTAATATCCCAATAATCAAAATTATAGAAATTAGTAATTAGGATTGTATGCTATCAATGTGTACAGGAAGGCATTATTGCAGTAAAAGTATCAATGAATTAGCTGACCCCTGATACTCCAATGCTTCACTTGCCTCTGTAATGATATTAGAAATGTGTTTTATATACAGAGAAAAAAACAAAATTGAAGGCAAAAAATAATAGATATAAAAATATAGCCAAAATATAGTGGAATACTAAAATATAGCTAAAAAATTATAGATGTAAGAGTGCAGCTTATTAATCTTAAAATAACACTGCAATTGTAGTTAAATAAAACTTTAATAACATTACATTTAACGAAGACATGTTTTTTAAGATAAACTCTTATTGAAATCTATCCAGTAATTTTTATATGATAAACACACAATGGTAGACTTCTATCAGTTCGTTTATATGGATTTTAAAATTATTAATTAACCTTGTAAACATTGATTAGGTTTTCTTTAAAATATTAATTTCATTCATAGTTAGAATTGGATATTTTGTCTAGTTAGAAATGTGTTTGCATAATACATTTGAAGTGTCCATAGCACACCCAATTCCATATAGATCTTTTATATAGAGGATTATAAATGTTTGATTTTGTTCATTATAAAAGGAGGAAAATAGTGTATTTTTTGTGTGTCACATTTTCTTTATCAGTTGAAATAACTGGTTATAAAAGTTATCCATTGGTAAAGTTTTAATTACAAAGCATTCATATCAACAGTTCAGCAACTGGCTGATTACATTAATTATGGCTGGTATCAACATTATACCTATGTTTTTTTTTTTATTGTGACAAACTACTTGCCACCACTGATAAGTATTCCATATTTAAATGCATATTTTATTAACAACAACATTCTAAATTCAAATTGGAAATGTACCCAATTATAATTCCTATAAATACTCTGTTGAATAATGGTAATTAAAAAGATATTTTTGATGTAAATTTGCATTTCTGTATTTTCTCCTATGTAATATGCATAGCAGATACATAACAAGAATTACCAGTATAATGACACATGGTTTCGCTAAAAAATTATATTAATGACATAAATTAATAGTCTGAGTGAGTAAGCAATGAATTGAATGTACTAAATTCCTTATCTGTTGAAAGGTGCACTAATTCTTTTTTATACTTAATTTTGAGCCTCATAGATGAGGTTTTAAGACGTATTGTTTGTTGGATAGTAACAAAATATATAAAAAGGTCTTGTGCACTCATGTTTCTTATATGAGAAATTAATTTATAGAGTGAAATTTTAGGTCATTGTATACACATTTCATTAGGGCTACCTATTTATAATGAATAACAATAAAAATCTGAATAAAGTGAAAAATGTGTCATCATCAGCCTGTCTAAGTCCACTACTGGATTAAGGGTTTTTTTAGGGGTTTATGTCCATATTCCCCACATTGGGCATGCAGGTTAGGAAAATGAGTCAGTAGAGTGACCTAAAAGATAATGCCTCAAGCTCAGCAGCACAATAATTGCATATTCACTTCTGTGTTGTCTGTGCTTATGAAGAAAAGCAACTACCTTCAAATTGGATTAAACATTATGTTTAAAATTTTAGGTTTCAGAGTCATGACTATGCTGGATGGTACATGCTTTATTCTACTACATTTTTATTTCATAATAAATTTACAACATATATTCTAAAAGAGACAGCATAAAAAAAAATATATTTTGGCTAGTAACAAAACATAATTTGGGGCTGGTTTTTGCTGTGTTGCATTAATTATAAAGATGCTTGTTAAAATTGAGCTAGACATTTGAAAATTATTACATTTTATAACAATGAACAACTCTAAAATGTCTCTCACTTGAACAAGCCAAGTTGACAAGCTGCCAGCTGTGCAAAACATCACATTTTTTGGATTGAAGACTTCTTACCCCCAATTTTAAAGAGCCACGTGTTTTTAAACCTCTTTTTTTTAAGTATTTTGTTATATGTTTATGTTTTTTAAATAACATAAAAAACATACACTTTCTGAAACTTTAAAAGTACATTCCATGCAAATAACCATTAAATAAGTATGTAAGTGCTTAACTAATTCTCTTAATAATGTTTTAATGAGATTATAATATTATCAGATTACAGAATGTCACATAGGAAATACAAAACAATTCTATTAATATTTATTTTCTGTATATTAAAATGCTAAATATGATTTATTTTCAGATTCTTGATTTTATAACTAATGTGCTTGACAAAAGCGCGAGTGAGCCCTTGGTTAGTCATGGTTTGACAATGAAGTGTTTTTGTGTGATATTTATTAGATTGCATTATTTTACTTTGTGCTTTTTGCACGTAGTATATTATTTTGTTTTCCACATGCTAGTTGCGTTATTTAAAGGCCCTTTTACTCTAGTGTGTTGTAACATAGTTTAACACTTAGTGAGAAAGATGTTCGTGACATGTACAGTGTGCTAGGTCAAAAACGCCAATTTCGTCAATACTGGAAAATTGCAATGTAAAATTATTTATGTCAGTGTTGATCCACATGACTTTAGATAACACAGCATATATTAACTGCTATTGTTTCTTGCATATGTTTGTGCATTAAACATGAATAGAATCCAATTTTATATAGAATCTAACTACTTGTTCCAAAGTAATATACACAAGAGAAAACAAAATGTTATATACAAGCCTGTGCTGAAACTTTGTTGATTATGACATAACTAGTCATTTTATAATATTTTAGTTGACTTCGTAACTGACTAACAAGTACTACAATATTACATCTGCATTGATATAGCACACATAATACTCACAAAATTGTAGTATAAAAGGCCTTAAGTCAAATTAAAATTAAACTTGAATCATGTTACTACCAGTGAAATGATACTGATACTGATAATGATACTGAACTCTTATCACATACTGGATGATAAGTCAGTTTGTGTTGTATGTAGTTATTTGTGTACTTTTGTTTTGGTTTGCTATTTTGTATATAACTGATTAAGATTATAACATTACAGTTTCATATTCATCTTGAAAATTTTAAAATTGCCAATTTAACAATAACAAAAATGTACAGACACATAATATACTAAAGTATTCAGTCAACTTTTATAAGTCAGAGTGTTTGAGGCCGTCATATAGAACATTTTATCCTCCAGGTATGCAAACAGACATTTGTAAGAACAAATTTAGAAATATATAGTTTCATTATTTTTCACATGGTTGACATACCTTAGCATGAATTTTTCTTAAATGATAATTATCTTCCAGTATATCTTGTTCCCAAATTACTGCACACAGTTGTAGCTAACATATCTTGTTAATCGGTCAAATAGCTTTTGTAGGAACAATTAAGTGACAGTGAGTGTGTGTGTGGATTACATTAGGTTAATAGTGTTAATACTACCACCTTGAGACAAGTCATTCACCGCTACCAATCCCAACCAATCTCTAGCTACACAAGGGGCCACTGACCACTGGAACAATCTATATAGGAATGGTAACAAAACAAAAAATAAATTTTACTTTCATGTATGTTATAGATCATAATTTTAATCACAAGCTATGTCTGCAATTTCGTTCCCTTGGGGTTATTGAATTTACTGGCATTTAAATTTTGTTATGCAGAAACTTAAAACTTTTTCTAAAATAAAAATTACCTAGGTTACTACTTATAACATTACTTATCTGCAAGTGAAAGTCTCGTCGAAATCAATTCCGCCTTTTTTGACATTACCCGGATCATACATACACACACACAAAGTATTTTTATGTATTGATTGAAATTAGCACCAGTTGTAACAGAACAATTTTCCCAATAGGAATTGTTAGTACAATAGTGTTTGCATAGCGTGAGAGAATTTCTATAAAATTCCTTGACCTTCCACATAATGAATGGATTCCGAGAGAGTTTTAAATGGGAAGACATAGAAAATCCATCTAACGTTCAAAAAGTACCAGGTACATATAAAGCTTCCCATTGAACCCAAAATGTACCTTTACATTAAATTATAAATAAATTTTTATTTTCCACCACTCCCAATGTGGATTATAATACATAATTTAATATTAACCTATTAGTTTCACATACAATGGTATTAATTTTTATTATATTAAAACAACGATATACACAATCACTTAAATACGATCAGCAAGTTATTGAGTGTCTCTCAAACTGATACCAATCACATATGTGTCCATAACAAAATGGAAAACAAGTAATCTCCGCGTCTCTCTCTGACAGGCGTCGTCAGTTATAGAAATATTTTTTTTAACATTTGCTGTCAGAATGTTTTTTACACTGTCAGAATGCTATTATTACATTCCCTATCAAAATGCTATTTTACGATCCATTTCAGAATATTTTTTCCATTATTTGTCAGAATGTTTATTTTACATTCCCTGTCAGAATGATTTTTTACACTCGCTTTCAGAATGTTATTTTATTTTAGCTGTCAGAATGTCTTTTTACACTGGCTACTAGAATATTTTTTAGGTATATTCAAAGTTTCCAGAATGTAATAAAACAGGGAACGCAAAGGATAATAAGAATGCACCGATGTATACTCGTATCAGGAGAAGGAAAATGCTGCAAACGTCGCATACAATGGATGATTGGAATAATGGTTTTGTGAATAAGTAAAATTTGTTACAATATATCATTCGCATTTTAAAGTACTCACTGTATTGTGTCGTTTCCTTTCGAGAATTGGTTAACAGTCTGATGCTGATGGTCTTGAGAACCGTTATGGAATTATTGAAATGAATACAAAAGCCATTCTGAGAGGAGACCCCGGTCCAAGATTGGAAAGATAACAGTGGGTAATGATGATAATGGTTAGTACCAACAAGGAAGAGAGAAGTTGTTGGTTGTAACCATCTTGTATATCTTCCACTACTGGGCTTCGCATCCCATTGTAGGGATACATAAAGAATACTATTCCGCCCTGCGCCAGTGTAATTTTGAGGAAATACGGTATATACAAGGGTCTCATTTATGACTTAAAAAAACATATATTTGTGTATTTATTACATAATGTTGTATTCCGTAAGATGACACCTATAATACCCGTAGGGGTAGGCAGGCGAGTGTGTTCCACTCTCGCATTTCACCAATTACGTTTACATTCCATGGTATAACCAACAGATGGTGAGTCTACTGCCATATACCGGGCACGGATCCAGACTCCGAGTCACTACTAGAAATTTTAAATTAGAAAAAATCCAATAGTACCCGGCCCGAGATATGAACCCAGGACCTCCCGATCGACAGTCGCGTTTGCAACCACTTGACCATTCAATTTTTATTCTGGAAGAAAAATATCAGTATTCAATTGATGCTTTATTCAAAACACTGCTTCTAAATATAAAAACTCTAATTTGAAAGTATGCATATATCATTTGTTGTTTATAATCCATTATCCTTGTTAAAAATGATTGCCCACCGGAATATAGCTTATCAGGTCTAAATTTATTAATTCATGACTCAGACTAACGGTTATTCTTGTTCAAACACAGCGTTGATAGCGAACGCATTTGAAATGTTGCCTCTGATTGTGTGCTGCAAAATGTAGCTATGTATCTATGTGGGTATTGTTCTTAGAGCGAGGCTGTGCTGATAGTGGCTGACGGCAAAATTATTGTTTATTCATAAAATAGAATTAAGATACAGGATTACTGATTGTAATGGCAAATATGAAGTTAGAAGTTTCCGAAATCGGCATGTTTGTGAAGTGCCTGTAAAAAAAGCACGTCACGTCTGAGATAATTGGCAGGCGGCGCTCGCTGCCAATCCGGTAAAGAACCTAGCGTGATCATTAATAATGGTAATAATATCACATATTATGATATACATGTATGCTTATGAATACGCACTGAGGTACTGTAGAAAGGTTAATATCCGCGATCCTATCGGCCCGTCAGTATGTCAGTGTACCTACTAAACGAATAGACGCGGTGCAAATTAGGTACCTGCACACCGGCACTCGCTCGCGTCGAACAAATAACGATCAATAGCCACCGCTGTTCCTGTCAATAATGTGTCTGAAATCTTTACGAGAATTGTGTCGTTCATATAAACATGGGGCTCTTCAAACGTAGCGTGAAAAAATTATTATTGGTAAACCTTGTTGTTGCAAATATCTATAGACGATGGTGACCACTTACCATGAGGTGGATTTCCTGCTTGTTTGCTTTGCCTTTTAATATAAAAAAGTAAAATTTACAACTCTAAATTATCTAAGTTTTGCATGGCCGGATTCGAACTTCAGACTTCGGTATGGGAGGCTAAAGTCTAAATCACTAAACTATCACGGATAGTCAAAATTTTTAAACCTTGTTCAGTAGTTGTATACCTAAAGCAAAATATCTCATATCTATTTGAAATGTATGCAATATCTAGAGAAAGTGAGATGGCCCGCTCTCATTTCATTGATATAAGGCTCTCTTAACAATGGACAGGCAACAGACTCGTGATCTTCTTGTTTTTATATGAAAACTTACAATTCATATATTTAATTAGCCCTTAAAGTAGTCAATACATTTACACTACGCGCTACAGTATATATTTTTATAACATCACACCGGGTACATTACGTGATAGACGGAGAGGACAGGGTACGAAATATTACTATCGTTCCAGATCTGATCTGTTTCTTCTATATTCATAACACTCATGATTTAGCGGTAATTTTTGTTCAATTTTCGTACATTTTAAATTGTGGGACAAAACAGAAAATATGAGTGAACAAAATAAAAAAAATGTCTCAATAAACTAGTGCGTACACTTAATTAAAGTCATAACTCCGACAGCTGTACACACGGACGACGCGATATTTCAGTTCACATCACTATAAAGTCGCGTAAGTTGTTTTACGCCCAGGCGGACAGGAGCGACGTCCGTCTGTTAAACAGCGGCCAGCGGACGAGTCGATAAAACTTTCAATCTAAGTCGTGAACGAGTCACAAATACGTATAAGTGAGCTTGACTATAAAATTACTATTGAATTTTGGGACGTAAACGTAAATGGTGAAACCTTTTTCACGGACGGACGGACGGAAACTTCTTTCAGGAGTGTTGAGCACTGGAAGGGTTCTACACTCCTCAGTGTAGAACCCTCCCAGTGTTCAACACTCCTGCGCCTACGCCTTCGGGGATTAGAGGCGTGATGTTACGTTTACAATAAAATATTTAAGTTTTGTTTTCTATTTTCCTTTGGCTTCACTTTGAATATCACATTTGATTTGTTTTGGCGATTATTATCTATCCTACTTAAGTAATGGGTATACCTACCATTACTCGCCTATTATTTCTCTCTTTCAAGGGTAGATAATAATAATGGTCGATAAGGACATTAAGTAGTCTGTTATCGTCATATGTAATTTCATAGGATTCAAGCTCCATACCAAATCTCACCAAATATATGATACAGCAGTTAATTTGACCTAATAACATGACTGACAAACCAACGAAATTACGGTCATAGCTATATTATTAACATAAATTGTGTCCTATATATTGTTAAGCCGCAATCTGTCTCAAAATAGGTATAGGCTTTCTAATATTTTTTAATAAACCGTGAACGATTACAATTGTTGTATCAATTGCAGTAGAGTATGCACAGCTTAAAGTTATTGTTATTAATTCATCATCAATCGAAACATACGTACGTATTTATATTTAGCTCGACATAGACGCAGATGGGTCCTCTGATGTCGAGTGGTCACCATCGCCTATGAACATTGCAACACCCGAGGAATTGCCAATGCGTTGCTGGTTTAGAAAGACAGCTTTTTTTACGCTTTTTCAATGAACCCCAAGTCATAGTGCTTTGGGAAAACCTGCATTACTCTTTACCCCGAACATGGTACACGAATGTTCCGTGCAATAAGAAGCGTGCGTATTGAGACGCATTAAATTATATACGGGCCTATGTCCAACCGTGGATTGAGATAGGCTGATGACGGCCGAACCAAAAGGAATTGGTTGCTCTTGCTGTAGCTCTTTGGTAATAATAATCATGTCATAATTAATATTTTAGGGCATTTCCGCACAAGATCATTTGATACCAAAGTATGTAGTTTCGAAGTGAGCTTGTGGGTGTTACAGGGCTACCCTCAAAAAATATTATTACATTTAAGATCAGCGACATAATATGGTCTGGAAATTTGAAATTTGTAATATCAGATGTTATTGCATTAATTGTTTGTAATAATTTAACAGGAACATATAAGGGTTTGATACTGATTAGGCCGACCACATACGTGACTCACGCCGGTGCATGTTTAATATATATGTGTATGTGTGTATACACATACCCACGCACCCACACACACACGTATATCACTTACGAAAAGTATTAAGTTTAAAAAAGAGTGTTTTACTGTTTAAAAAATGAATATGTTGTAACTATGCCATGTAAATTATGTTTTAAGATTAAATATCACTTGCTACAAAGGTGAAGAAAAACACTGGGAGAAAATCTGCACGTCTTAAAATTTTTCAAAAAATATTTACTTTGAGGGGTGTTAAGCTGCCAACCCGCACTTAATCAGCGTGGCAGACTAAGGCATTAACCCTTTCATTCTCGTGTCCAATAATAAAACGATGAAACGGTTAAAAAAAGTAGTGATAGTGATGTGTAATGTGCAGGTAGTCCGATGTTTGTTAGCGGCGCGCCGCTTGCCGGAGGAAGGAAACGAGAAAGTGGGCCACGCGTTATCTAGTTAGTGGACACTGCACCCAATGCATACGTTTAGCTCGTAGGCGTATGTACATTACTGGGTACTTAGTTCGTGTTCGATTTGCAGGATGTAAATATATATTATATAGAACGTAGGCAAGGCGTGCGTGTAAAGAAGAGTGTTGCCTTCACTCCCTGTAGTAAAATAATAGTATTAATCATGTGAGATACTGTATATCATATCAAGTGACGTACATATCTGATAACAGCTTTGTATACGATAATTGGTGGAACATTAATGAATCTGTTTAAATTTTTGTATGATAAACATACGAATGGAAAAGACAAAAAATAATATCTTGTACTTAAAATAAGTATAAAGACATAACTGACGTCCGTATGTTTTTTTGGCAGGGTCCGACTCGTTTCAGACCTCTCCGAGGTTCTTTATGAGCTCCCGTCGATTAGGTACAGCGAGGTTGGAGCTGTGAATTCTACATTTGTTAACT
>DWME01008619.1:0-11565 GCA_018244795.1 Parelbella ahira ahira
ACATGTTTTCTCAGTTTTGTTTACGTTTAATGTTAGGTAGATGCAAATGTTATTTCTATCTCGAGGATATCCTTGCTATATTATTATTTTAGACCAGGTCTCTTACGCTGAACAAGTAAGCTTAGAGGTATAGGCAGATAGCACTAACTACTACCTGCGCGTGTACATGTAAACGTGAACCGTAAATGTCCCCATCTTCCAGTTTAAATTTAATACCAGAACTCTCAAAAATATCTACAACTCGTCGTTTAATGCATGATTCTGTCATCGCTACTTAGAAAATTAATACTTACCGATATCTGGAAGATAAAAAAAATAGCACTTTGGTATAACAAAAATACTCATAGTATAAAATAACGGAAAGCAATTGCATTGCACTTACTGCACTCGTCGGAGCATTCGCGTTCTGCCATCACCTCGGAACTATAAGCGCATGCACCTACTCGTAATTTACTACTAGACATTATTTAGTGCCTCGCTACTTCTGTCATTAATAACAGGATTATCTGGGTTCATTCAGACGCATATTTCATACGTCAAGGATTGATTTGGGAGCTTCAAAAGCAGTTGAGATCAAAGTTAAAGCGATAGACGATAATAATATTGCACATTATGAATTAAATGTTTATTGTCCGTGTCGGTCGTTACCTTTGTATTTTAGATAGGATCATGTTGCTCTGTGACGCAGTGTCGGTTTGATTCCCGACCAGAAAAATAATTAAATGTTAAATTAAAAGGTTCAAGGATATTTTATTATTATAATTATTTTATATGTAAAACACAGTACTATTGACTGGAAACTAATAAAATTAACAGTTATTCCATGCAATAAAAATCTTCGGTTTAAAAATGTAAAGTATTGCGTAATTATAAAAAGTAAAGAACTGAACTTTCAAACAATATTCATTTCATTTGAAGCGAATACATTTTGATAAGTATCGAACCTCTTTATGCAAATAAACAGTAAACGAGTTTCTTATAGTTAACTCGTTTCAAAATTAATGCATTACTGTGACGGCCCCAAATGTAACCTCATCGGCCGTTTTGGCGCCGGTGTCGCAACAAATCGGTCTCTGCGAAGCGTTTTTCTTGGCCCCTTCTATACATGTTTACGAATGTTGCGAACATCGTAAATTCACTATCAACATATTGCTCAAGATTTCACAAAACGGTTCGCGTTTGCTAATCTGTTTAGAGAAGATATAATATGTACCTACTGTTGTAAATATTGATACGTCGAATGAGTACTGAACTTACATATTTATTTTTATTGATATGGAATATATTTATTTATTGATATGGATATTTATTTTTATCGATTAAGTGAATCGTTCTCTATATATGACGTGTACTTTGTGCTTGTTATTATTATTATGTTATGCCACTAGGTGACTTAGGGGGTAGGTGGTGCGGCGAGAGCACTTACATACCTGACGTGCTTCTTCAATATTTATAATTTTCTGTATACGCTCTTTTATTAGTTGTAAGTTGGGTACTGTATCAGAATTATATGTAAAACTAAATCCTTTTTATTTTAGTCTGAAGAAATGTAACATGTTTTGTCCTCGTATTTGTCTCATTGTAAAACGTTCAAACCCCTTTGTTTGTAGCGTGTTTTCGAACAAGTTGATTGTCCTTTTATCGCTCGTGAACAAGGATTTGTAGGATGAGTCTACAGACTACCGTCGAAAGTCCCCTCCTGTTCTCTAAATGTCTCTTGAAAAGTTTCAGCCGACTCCACTTAGGGTCATTACGAGTAAAGCAGGGTCGGATTGTCAACAAGCTTAGAATACTTGGCTTGGAGTTTTTGTCGCCGGCAAAAGATTCGACTTATAAGTGTAAGATTTAAAATGAAATTAACAAAAGTAAAAATTTATTACCTTGTTATTAGATATTATTTTAAGTGTCTGATAATATTAAGACTATTCATTATGTTCTTACATATATTTATAATAAAGCGATTCATTGAACGAAAAGTAAAGAAAGAAAACAGAAAATGAAAGAATGACAGTCATCCCTAATATCAATCAATCTGTTTTTCAAATTATTCTTTTTTTACGTTCCTTTAATTGCAGTAAGTATAATGCTAGATTGACAAGTTTGTGGTTATTTAGGTGTCACTTCACATACAATCACAACATATCATGTTTAACTAAGAATTACCTTCTCATAAAGCACATTGGCCCTTGTGGCAGATTCCGGTCTCAACCCTTCTCATTCTGAGAAACAAGTGCCCAACAATGGAATGATAAAAGTGCTGATGATGATGACGATGAACAAAAATGAAACATATACATCTACAGAGCCAGAGGTTTCGATGCATTTCCTGTTCCTCAGCGAGCTGTGGTATATACCGTGGGCTCCCGGAACGTGGGCTCGATGGAACCGTGTGTGTCTGACCTTTATGCGTGTGTCGCTACGGTCCACATTCCAACACAAAGGCTGCGCTAATGTGTGGTCACGATTCACGCTGAGTAAACAAATAATATAATCGCGGCGCTCCCTCCGCCCGAACTACTGTGTCAGCTGTGTCATAGTAAATGCAATGTAAATAATGGTTCAACTTTCTAAAAGAGAAGCGAATCGATGCCATTGCCGCTCTACACTATGCATTGGTTAAGGCTATCAGAGAAAAATAAATTCTTTTTAATTTACTATTAAATACGTATACACTTTGTATGACATTAGTGAATTGATAAATTCTTAGGTAAAAGTAAATAACAGATAGTGTAATAATGTAGTATTAAAAAATTAAACGGCGCATTAAAATTAGCTTGCACGGGACATCAGAGGCTCTTACAGCATTAACACAGAAAAAAATAAAAATGTAATGCTCAGTTATTTATAAATATGTCTATTATTGATAATTATGTATAGACGTATAGAGTTCATTGGTTATATAATAAATACGAAATGTAAAATTATTTCGTTATCTGTTGTTAAATTTTCGTCTTCCGTTCCACATGAATGTACTTATTTTTATGCTTTGTAGCATTATCGTGGCAATATAGAATTCTTCTATTATATCTTTTTTCTATTAGGTGTCGAGTTCCGGTGCAGTCACCCGAGCCGTGTTTAATTTCACTTACCGATCGCCTCCAGGTCTCGCGCCCTACATGCGAAGGAAAGCGGAACCGTCGGTCTATTGGCCAACGACTAAACTGTTAGTGTCCTTACCCACGCTAATTTACGATTGTTATATACCTTTTACTTAAATGTGTTTATTGTTCCAACATAACACCTTACATAGCAAATGTTGCAAAACATTTAGTACCTTGAATGTATATATAAAGAGAGTAATGATTGCAGAAGTACGTCAAGTCTGTCAGGATTGAGATGCTCTGTGCCTATTCCGTAAGCGGCCTGGCTTGTTGATACAATAAAAGTATAACAGTAAATACGTGTCTCATTTAATAAGTATTGTAATGAACTATTCCAATATGAGTATACTGAGAAAATAATAGTTTTCTATTCGTTCGGTTGGAATTCGAATGGGGAAAGTCTTGAAGTGTTACGATCGTATCAATAGAATATTTTGACTATTTGTGTCAATAAAAATAGACGATTTAAAAGCATAATAAAGTAGTTTAATGCTATTTCACAACGTCGTACGATTTGAAGTTTGTCGTTTAATCGTTTAGTGGTACTGAAAAGAGGAACTATAGTATGGTTATTTAATTAATGGTCTCTTTAATACTGATTCGTACTGCGTCTTAAACTCAACTCAGTATCTCGAAGTGAGTGAAAGATTTATGTATTTATTTATTGCTACATCTGATATGCCCTGGCATATCTTTACACCATACCCTTGTTACGGCAACACGCTCTAACTCATTTCCCCCATACACGTGGGTGTATGACAGTTGCAAGGCGTCAAATGGATATATTCAACGATATAACGTTTTTATCGGCGCATAATATATTTTCTATCACATAGGTGTTAATTATCATATTGAACACATATTTTTTACATGTCTCGTTTTTAGCGGTACACCAAATATTTTTATGTTTGTGAAAATTCCCACTATTGATTAATAAAATTGTTTTCGGAAAGTTATGCGAAACAATTATCAAGATTCTGCTATTGTTTGACGATTGGACATAGGACAGGACAGGGCATTATGTAGTCTCCCTTACTATAACGAAATAAATACATGTATAAAAAGAATACAGAACACAAAAATATAGAAATGGATTCGATTTTAAGGCATGTTACAATTATATGCCTGTTTTTTTTTGTATATTCAAGTTATGAGATAAACACACAAATGCTCGTGGAGTAATGTAGTGCAGTAAAACCAAAACGGAGACGAATTTACGGCGCAATTACCATACGTGTGTCCGGCCGCGGGTCAATCGGTCGCGTTGGAAACTAATTTTGGAGCTGGCCGTTGCAGCCGTCCAATGTTTACTGATTCGTACACGGTAAACATTCGATCAGTGCTCGCTATATCGGTTCGCTCTTTGTGAAGTCTCAATATGAATTGCTTTGTTCTCATTTCAGTTGTGGTCGTATAACTGGCAGTAATGTGCTAAGCGAGTCATCCGTACGGATGAAAATATGGGCTAATTTGGGAACCAATGAACTCTGTATACTCCGTAAGAGAAGTAGCGTAATGACAATATAATAATAACTGATAATGGAACGATAACATAGCATTTTAATACATTGTCATCGTTAATCAGCATGCGTTATTTAATCTTTTAAAACGCACGTGCAACCAGGTTTAATTATTATTTTTAGAATGTAAACTAATCGGTCATAGAACAGTTTGAAATATGGAGCATTTGGAGAGGATATAGAAAATAAAATTACTGGAAATTGTTGGATTCAAGCAGTTGCAGTTACAGATATAATACATGAATGTACATATACGATCTATACCCCTTGTGTGGCAAGAGGCTCACCACCTATTCCATTGTGATTCGTAAACGTAACTGGGGAAACATGGACCTGTAAGTACTACACTCCTCTGCCGACCCTTTCGGGTACTACAGACGTGATTCAACGTACCATTTAGGTATATACAATGTATAATCCACACAGAAGCGTCACCTGTTCGCACTTCAACTATTTCTATGCAATGCAACCTATCATTGGTTTACTGGTTATAAAGCTTTGCGCTTTAAATGATCACTGTATCACGTGTAGAATCAATAATATTCATCCGAACGTATTAGTATTCGTGGCGCGGAACGCAGTTCATTTTTCCATTGACAAAATGACACTTCGCATGAAATGATCATCGAGCCATTTCATTGAATCATTGTCGTTCAAACTTTTGCTTGAGCCTATTGTGCGATGCACACCAACATTAAAAATGCTGCAATTAGAAAGCAGTGATTAAACGAAACCTAATGTTATAATATAAAACATAATATTGTACAGAAATTGACATCATTACGTATTATTCAATATTTTGAGTAGTTCAAGTTTGACTTTCAGCACGTCGTATTCTACTACGTCGTCTCGGCCATCAGATTCATAAAGTACTTGATCATTAATGTCACGCAACACATTAGTGTTCACATACATACGACATCAGTCTAAGTCCTCTTCTGGACATTGGTCTCCCTGGGGGATTTTTTCCCTTAATCCCCACGCTGGGCATGCGGATGGGAGATAGTAGATCGCGGCTTCTATCTCGTACCGCCTGCGTTGCTGTTCGTCAGCGACCAGAGCATTTACATTTGAAGTCGCAGTGGCAAATGGAAAATTAGTGTTGTTGCAAATTAGTTAATATATATATATGTGCATACGTACGTATACTTATGTTTTGATTATATTATATTTTCTTAACATTTAAACTGTTTGTCTACCTACTTCGTAAAATACTTGCTAAACCGGTATTAAGGACAAAAGCTCCGGTTCCAAGACGTGAAAACATCCGAATGTTCACAGTCGGTTATCTGTTCTGGATGTGATTGTTATTGTAATTGTCTTTGTGCGTTTGTCTGTGGTACTCACTGCACAGGGAAGACAGTAGACACAAAGTAATGTGGTTATACCATTTATTTATTATTCGTATTGTATCGCCGTTTCAATTACAAATAGTTTCAAAAACTGTCTTGTACAGTACAATATTACAATGATAGTGGGATAAGGAAGTCAAAGAAATATTTTAATATTCTTGCTATTATTATTATTATACACCACGCCTACATCCTTACGGGGTAGGCAGACACTGGATGCTAAATATTTTAACAGACCTGACACACTCCTTCCACTATTGTTAAATTGAATTGAATTATTTTTGTTGCGAAGGCACTAATACGTAAATACGGAACGTTTTATATCCCTCACAATAAACTCTCGTTACTTCGTACGCGCGCAATAGACGCTGAGTACAATAATGACAAAATAAAGTCACGAAAACAAAAGAGCGGGTGAGTGAATGAAAGAAAGAAAATAAAACACTCGTCATAACGTTCGGGCCGCGGTTGAAATTTGAATACAAGTCGGGGCGTGAATGCGTTCTAATTGTGCGCGCTTCAATTTAGTTCTGATTGCACGCGCACTGTTTCATATGCTTTTGTTGTCGCATGCGTTTCGGTTGATTTGATATGTGTTTATTTTGATTTATGCTCTGACGTCGTCAATACGTTTTCAATATGTTTATTGATTCCCAGTTGAATTCCCAGTAGTAGCTCGGTGTCTGGATTTGTGCTTAGTGTATAGTATTAGGCTCGCTTCTATTTCATGGGACGTGTAACATGAGTGGTGGAAAATGGAAGTATTATGTTCCTTTGGTAACCCCTTTGGGGTATACTGGCGTGATATTTATTGTTCTATATACAGATATTATGCTCTAAATAATAACGTTGATAACTTGAGGTTACCTGTTACATGTTCATTGAGAAGTCAAAAGTTTCTAATATGTATTATTAACGGGCTGTGGCTCTCCTATTTAAAATGATCATAATCTCAAGTCACGTTAAGTAGCGTTAGTACGGTTGGTGTTGCAAAGAAATTACCTTGTTATTTTTTGATTGGATCGTTAAAATGCATACCCACACTGTTTACGATTTAGATGGTGTATTAGAAATGATTACAATCAATTAATACGTTCAATGTAAAATGTCAAAAGACATTGTTCATATTTTTGTTGGTGAAATTAAAAAAAATAAATGTCAATCAATCAAACCGCTCAATTTGAAATTTCGATAAGAATTGTTGGATAAAATACGTAATTAAATCTTTTACCAGTTAATTAATGGTATCATTCATGAAGAATAATCAATTTGTACATTGTAAAATCACTACATAAGTGCGGTGGATAAATAATAATGTTCTCACCAAATTGTTTTTGTTGAATAAAAAATATGTCAATTAATTCGTTTGATGTAAAATCAACAAAACGATAGTGGATAGATTTTCGTTGGGTATCAGTGTTATAATGGCTCGCGGAAATGGTCGAACGGAGCGATTTTACGACTGTGTGTCGAGCGGCGGGCACTTCCCGGTCGATATTTAGGAGCGGCTATAAACTAAATAACAATGCATCGTAGCGTTTAGTAACTCACCGAAACTACTTACCGTCGGCATGATGCTTCGTAGTAGCGTTCGAAATTCAAACGATGTGTCATAAATGTACTTCGTTCTTTACCTTAGCGGAAGAAACGGTATCTCAACGTTCATTACCGATTTTAATTAGCTGTTTCGAGTTATCGTCTAACTGAAACGGTATTTTCATGTTCATTACCGATTTTAATTGGACAGCTGTTTCAAATTATCGCCTCGCTGTTTTAATGGTAAATCGGTTCTTTATACTGGTTTGCTGTTATAAGCTCATTTTCACCATAGTAGACTAAAGTCATTTGCAATATACGAGTATATAAGTTGAATATGTGTAATATGTATTTTTATACATTTGTATGAGCTTGGAATAGTCGATGTACCTAAAGCTCTTTTCTAAGGTACGTATTAATATGCAGTTTCCACATCTCAATCGGCGTTTTCTTTAAATGATAATAGTGTAGATGATTAAAAATTTTAACTATTTAAGTTTTAACAAGTTTTAAAAACAAACATTATAATATAAAGTAGTACGTATTATGATATTAAATAGAAGTGAAAGTCTCCTTCCTAGAAATAGTTTAAAATGCAATCTCCCACTCCGGAAGTACGGTGTTAAAATCTTAGCACTTTTCAAAGCTGTTTGCTTGATCAGAACTTATAATTTCTTATTACAGGAGTCACTTGACACTTCTATCACTACGGATCAATGAAAATGTTGATGATAATAATTTCATAACTATAATTAATTTTGCTTTGTCTTATACCACAGGAAATTTGTTATGAATTAAATTCTAGATACACCTTCCGTTCCAATCCTGTAATAATCAATTCTCTCATCCACTAAAAGTAATGGAAGACTAACATTATAATTCTACCAAACCATCAATAGGATTCTGAACCAACGTCAGCAATCGTTGCCAATATTTCAAGCAAACGTGTCCGGAAGTTGAAAACGTCGCTTCCACTATACCAAGTGCCGATATTTGGCTAAGTGTACCTCTTACACCATTAGCGAGAAGCTTTATATCTATTTTGATATTCTTCATCTGTATTCTATATACGTATGTATGAGTCACTGATAAATTAGCATTTGATAAAATTTTGTACATGGATTGCTATGAAAAGATATTTGTTCGCTACCCACGTACATATTTAAAGTATTTCGTCGGTATTTTTTGTAGTTTCTTTTTCTTACTTTCAATGTATTTTAGGATTATTGTATTGCATTTACCTGGCATACATTCTTATAGGGTAGGCAGAGAGCACTGATGCCGAATATCTCTATCCTTACCGACCAAACGCGCTTCTACTTTGTCAATCTTTTTATATACACACGGTACTTTCCGAGACTTTTCTGACTTTCTGTGTTCATAACAGATATGAATGCGTACTAGTAATAGCACGTAATAATTTACAATCTTAGCGTCATGATCGTGTAATCCTTGACTCTTGCATCCTGTAGCTGCGGATGTCCTTGAGTTTATTGAAATTGCAATGTATCTAATTCAGCGTGTTGCGACACAGCTGGGTGGCAATTAAGCACAGTCCCATTATTGGGGTCAAATAGCAACAGTGCCCGTGCTAATGTCTGTTAATACGGACACGGGGCCGGACAGGTTTGTTATGATATATCGCTGGTTTAATGATAAATCACTAATTATTATGCATAAATTACTCAGTAGGTTGACATTGAGTTAAGTGCTAAGTCGTGGTCTAGTAAGTCCTACAGTTACAACTAATAAATCTTCGCGCGGTGTTCGCTTGCCTTTGTACACTTTAGTCAGTGTACTTAGCGAGTTAGTTAGAATACGCTCTGGAATATTTATTAGTTTAAATTTAGTTATTAGTCTAAATGACTTCACTTAGTTTATTAAGGCTGGTTAATATTACCTTTAATCTAGTATGTGATTCATTAAACGTATGTATGTGTGATGTCTGCTCATTAGTTAAGAATTCTACATTATCATCATCATCAACAACTCTTTATCGTTCCATTATTGGATTCAGGTCTCCTTTCAGATCGAGAGCAATTAAGGCGATAATCTGCCACACTGGCCCAGCGCAATTCGGCAGACTATTCATATGGAAATTCTTATTCTTTATAAAAAGGCAGATTGGAAAGCTTATGATAAGAGTTTTTTTTAGCCTTCTACTGCTTAGCGGATAGTATATAATATATTATAGATAGTATATAACTAAATTTTCGTTAGATTTTTTTTGACATGCGGTTATCATCGTTAAATTTTTAATACGGGAAATACAAAAAAAAATTAATGAGTATGACAGCTTTTGTGGAAAGTTTTAACTTTTCGATAGTTTTTTATACTTAAAGAAGCTCGATATGTTTTTGTTTCACATTTGGCCAATTTTCATTGCCAGATTTTCCACTGACTTATCCACACTGACTTATTTTGTTTACCAACCGTGGCTCTTTTTTACATATTCATATTTAATTGGATCATAGGTACCGAAGTTATCTTTATGCTAATAAATGAATTCTTAAAATATGTTACACTTTCTCAGTATCAGTTGAGCAGTTAAAATGTTAAGTAAGACATAAAATCGTAAGTAAGTAATAAAAAGCTTAGGGGGCTTTTTTAATTAGAAATATGTTTTAAAGTGAGATACGAGTATTGCGCGGTAAGAGAATTGAGTTTAAATTGAAAATGAGAGTACACCATTACTTTAATGGTGTTTACGGTGAGCGAGTGCCCAATATGAATGTCATAACTTTCATTTCAATTAATTCTCATTTATAATGATCATTACATATAAAGTATCCTTTTAAATAAATTGTGTCATGAATAATCATAACTGTTATACCCCTCAATTAAAAATATATTATGTAATTCTGTGGTCGGATTTTGTTATCGCTTTAAATGACATGGAATTTAAAGAACCCATCTGAAGAAATTTAGTGGAGATTATACAGTCTTGATATTTAAATATCTTTCTGTTTTGGTTTAAATTCCACAAGGCTTTTTTATTTTTAATTGAATCTTTACACTTTAAGCGGTGTGATTAGGATATCCGTTTTTGGTCCACCAGATCGATATATTGATCTTCTTTTTTATGACTTTTTATGATCTTTTTTTTAATTTCACCAGCCAAGCGTTGAGTAGTAGAGAATGTCATTAGACACTAAGTCGGTGTATAGAGGAATAAATAAAGAGTAGATAAATGAATGAGTTATCAAATAACGAGTGAATTAATGAATGCACGAAAGAACGGTTCAATGAATTAATGCACGATTGAATGAATGAAGTAACGAATAAATCAATGTCCTTTGGAACTGGTAATTTCTTTTTTAATAAACCCATGCGTGACACTGTCGATTTAAGTTAACTAGTACAACAGTCTCTGCTTCCGGAAAACGTTGTCATAATGTAACCTTTTGAGTACCACAAATATGAATGTAGCTAAGTCATCGCGTGAAGAAGTCGCATATAAAACGTTTCGCATGACAACCCTGGGCTTACGGGGAAATGATGGTCCGTTTAAAGCTGCACCCGGGTGTGTCTGGAAGGCTTGGCTCGGAGTAGCACGCTATCGTCTTTAAGTTGTATTCACAATGGCAACACTTTACTGATTCCGTGTGGAGATAGATTTGTTAAAATTGTTGCCGGTTTCAAAAAGTTCATGATTTGTTCGGTATTAGCGATAATTAGAATGCAATAAAGATAAAATTTGGATTATATTCATCATACATGTGATAGAGCTTGGCGCAGAATTTGTTTTGTGAAATATCCGAAAACTTCTAGAACTTAGCGTAACGTCATAAAATATTTTGCAACTAAGGTATATTAATAGTAAACCGGAAAAATTGTACTTATTTAAGCCAGGTTATTATCAAATAAATTAAAATTTAATATATATCACATTAATTTATTATATCGTCACACCAGATGTCATGTTTACGGGGTAGGCAGATAGCATCCAGAGTCAAAGACCTCGATCCTTACAGGGCTGCCGTACTTCCAAATTTATTTTACTGCCGAGACGTTTAAATTATCATTAATTTTACTATAACACGCACTCGAATATGT
>DWME01008620.1:0-11564 GCA_018244795.1 Parelbella ahira ahira
CTCAAATCGTGCCCTGCGTGCCCTAATACCTGCACCCAGGAAGACCTAATGACTGCTAGTGATGAGGCAGTCAGCGTGGCAAAATTCTGGGCTAAAACCATTTAGTGACTATAATGTGTTTTTCATCGACACGCTAAGAAGAAGATCGTGCGTGTAGGAAATAATCAAAAACGGTGTTAACTACATTTACCCAATAGGCTTCAATTGATTAACCTTGACTAAAACTCGAGATAATTCTTGAAAGTTTTGTTGTTTAAAACCATTAATTATATTCCTCGACATCGTTCAATAACTTTCGCTGAAAAAAGTGTTATTTACCTAACAATTTTACGTTCATAAATATTAATATTATTATGTTGTTTACCTCCCTTATTTTTTTTTTAAATAGACACAATATGCAACATTCACAAACCCAATCTTAAACAAGTACCTACTTGAATGAACGCTCAGGTGAGGTTCACCGGGCAGCCGCCATGTCGCCACATTACGGGCGTCCTTTCTCGGAACACTGGGGCGTAGTAATGACCCGGATTGGACGGCGAATATGGTTCAATTTAAAAAAATACAGCCGCATATTTTAACCTAAACAAATATACAAGAAACCAAAAGTAACAAAAGCAAAGATTTTAGAAACACAATTTAACATCATACCATCAGCGGCATACAGAAATAGGGGGAGGTCTGGGGGGGAGAAAGGAGTGGAACCATAGCATAGCAGTTAAACCTAATACCATACATCGAGCCACTTGACAAACACGTTTTGTTAAAAATGAAATTTCCGTAAATTAGGGAACTATAAAAAATCCTAAAAATGTCTGAAATCGATACACGAAAGTTTTTCCAAAAATATATTACAAAAAAAAAACAAATTTTATTTCAAACGATGCAGCAATCCATTACACAGAGCTGGGAGCCATGTCCTTCGTTACAGATATGAAACTTCAAAGGGGAACAAAGCACTCCGCTGAATTCCCTCATTGCATCAACCCTACCTGTGTATCACTGTTGTCACCGAGTATTAAGAAGACGCTACTCAAACCGAGCACGTTTCTGACTCGAGTGGGGTGCGGGAGTACGGAGGAGCGACTGACGCGGAGCGGAGTCTTCGTACCCCGGGCCACCACACGTGCTCCAACTACAAAGGTCGTCACAGACGAAGGTATAAAGTATGGCACGGCGTATATTACGAGTATTTACTAAGTGTTTACTGTAGTTTCGCTTAAGCGACCGCACATTTATTGTTAGCTACAATGCATATGTACACGTCTCTTTCTTACGTCGTCAAACATATGAATAATTATAGCAAGATTTCTTGTGCAGATACGACCACAAAAATATACATTATAGCATAGCTATCGCCTGTGGTAGTTTGCTGTAATAAGCTGTGGGTGTATATGATAAAGCACAATATATTATTACTATATTATACCTCCGTCTGTGACGACTTTATAACGAAATGCACGTCAGGCGTCGGTACTCGACGCTCGCAAGATCTTTTTAGACTTTTACAACCGGTTTCGAGTTTTGGTTTTTCTGTTTGAAGCGGCAGCGGTGAATAGTAATACAAGTATACGCAAATACTCACTATATGTAAATTTCCTTACATATACATAGAGAGATATATATATATAATATATATTCTCATATACGAGTAGGAACTTATTTCTTAATTACATTAGCGGACATTTGTAACCATCTTGTTGATTCATATAAAGAAAAAACTGTCCTTATCCATATCTATGTACTGTCGAACCATTATATCTATGAACCATTTCTATGTACTTTCGCAGGTACACTATTAATGATAAACAATAATCGCGGCCGTAATCCGCTTGGTTCTTGGAATATGGGAAAAACAAACTGTGCGCATAGCAATTATTTAAAGAGATATACTCGAAGTCTAAAAACTATACTCACTGGTATTAGAAGCTATGCGTAGATGTGATAAATCATCTACATAAAAATATTTTTCAATTAAGCGAACAGCAACGATCACCTTTTGATATAGATATTTGTTTTTTAATTAATGTTTGTATTCGTGTTACCAAACATATTGTTTTAAGATCAGCTGTTTTTGGCATATAATGCAAGGCAATATAATGGAACACTGGTGAATAGGCGCAACACGTTGAAATGGAATTTCAACAGAATCATCACTCGTACGGTATTCATATGTAATGAAAATGTCACTACTGGTATCAGAATCTGCAGAGTTGACATAAGGTACAAACCCTTTTTTAATTATATCTACACTTAATTAAGCTTAATTGTATCACATCACATCACATATCTTCCAAATTAACATTAGCATACAAATATAGAAAAACAAGTAACTGCTATTACTGAATTAATGAAGTGCAAGTAGACCACGCAATTTCTACTCTTTATGTAGTAAAAGTAGGAGTCAAGGTCAATAACATAACATTCCGCCTGTAATCCCCGAATAGGTAGGCGGAGGAGTATAGTACACTCCTACGCTTCACCAGTTAAGGTCAATAGTAATTTATAAAAAATATTTCAAATGCCTTTTAACAAACAGATCGACACAAAACACGCGATAGATATTAAATAAATACAACACAGATATAAAAAAAATGTAAGTCATTTAACTTAATAATATTATCGCTGCGATAAAGATGTTTATGGTGACTAAGTAGGAAAACAAACCGTTTATATAAATACGAACTAGTTCGACAGTGTCACATCGCTCGTCCCTGTTGCGGATACAGCTTGTAACTAAAATTGTGAAAATGACGGAGGCGTGGCGAGCGGAGGGTAAAACGTTCGTTATCACTGGGGGCGCCAGTGGCTTGGGTGCACTATACGTGGAAGCTTTTCTTAATAAAGGTGCAAAAGTAAGTACAGAATCATTAAAATTTTAGTATTCAGAAGTAATCCCAATATCATTACACATAAAGCAGGTTTTCGTTAGAAGTACGAAAAAAAACGTATGAAATAATTTAATTTATCAGGAAAAAGTTCTATACACAAAGAATAACAATAATAATAATGTTATATATTTATGTAAGTTCAAGTGTATTATTTATTTAATTGGAATTACTGGTAAACTATTCATACGATTATCTATATATTGGATGTAAACATGACCACAAAATATTATCAAGCAAACAGGATCTCATATTTCAATACTTTTAAACATTCTTTAAATATAGAACTAGTGAGCAAAATATTTTAAAAAGTATATTATTAAAGATAGTTCTATCTTACGACTATTAAAGCGGATCTTTTATTTTTGAAACTTCCCAGAACATCGCCATCTTAGATATAGCAGAGGACCTGGGCACGGCATTGTCACAAAGATTGAACGAGACTCACAGTGACAAGACCATATTTGTGAAATGTGACGTCAGCAGCGAAGAAGACATCAAAAGCGCATTCGAAGAAGTGTTAGCCAAGTTCAAACAAATAGACGTGCTTATAAACAATGCGGGCATAATGAACGACGCTGAACATATCTGGAGAAAGTCCTGTGACGTTAATATGGTAAGTTCATTTATATTCGATGATATATTTTTTTCTCTTTTTCGACCCTTTTCTCGTTCCACTGTTGGAACAAAACTCTCTTCTCAAAATAAGATGTTTAAGGCCATAGCTTCGCTGATAAATTGCGCGTTGACAGATGTCACTCACTTGCATTTTTCGTTGATGAATTAATGTGAGTAAATATTAAAGAATGTTGAATGAAAAATATTGAAAATTGGTAAGCTATCCAGTGACGCTAGACCCGGTAAGATATCTAGTGACGCTAATCCCTACAAACATGCGTACGTGGGAATAAAAACTTGGCAGACGTGTTCAAGAAGCGCAGAAATACTTCAAAAAATGAGCGACTACAACCAACTATAGATATGAATAAAAAATGTTAAGAAAATGTCACGTTTACGATAACTATATAAGATTTATGAATGATTAACAAGGACTTTTATTATTATCATTGAGTGATAATAAAACAGCCGACAATTCCCTTTATCACGCTTCGATATACCTACTACTGGAAACAATCACCACGTGTTGTATCTGTTGGCACCCAATTATAAATGATTCTTGATTCTACGCCACGTCACTTGATTCTGAACTATGTCGCGTGACAGTTACGTGCCATCGTATGGTCTACATTATGTTGTCATATATTTGGCTGCGAAATGAACCCGCTATTGATTTTAAGCTTTTATGCCTACGAATTCTGTGACGCAGTACTCCCAGGCATCCATATCCCTGTTTCTGCTATAAAGTGTGACATAATGAAATTGTGACATAAAAGTAGATCGTCGCGCGTAGAAATGGCAGCATCCTATTGGACTATGAGATGAATAAAAACGAGATCAAGATTTTTTATAGATAAACACGCGTTTTTTGTGACAATACACGTTTTTGTTTAACCAATGATTTTTTTGATGAATATTTTATCGCAGAACCGAAAATAAATTGACAATAATAGCAATAAAAAAATTACTGATAAAATCAATCATCAAATACATATTTCATAGAATATTTATAGAAAAAATTAAAACAACATATATCTACAAATAAATAATCAAATTAAATACGCGCTAAATGATAAGAACAACGATTTTGTGTGATCATCATCAGCCTCTAGATGTCCACTGCTGGACGTAGGCCTTGAATAATCTGAATATTTTTTTGTCCTTATTGTGTCCAAATTTTTAATTAAAATTCTACAATATTATCTATAGGATTATGTTGAAATGATACGATAGTAAATATGTTAAATGGTAAAATACATGTTAAAAGGTGATACTCTCGAATAAGCCTGTAAAGGAAGTTGCGTCAGTGTCGATTAATTCAGTTACGATCAGTTCTTAGTAACACTATTAGTTACTTAGTATTGAACGGTGACATATTTATAGAAATAGGATTGTTAGAATGTAATAATCCAGTTCTTTAAGTCAGTATACTTCAAGACATTTCAAGCTCATATATGTATGTATAAAAAATATCGGCATTATTCAAAGTTGGTTAGAGATGCTTTCTACACCTGAGAACGGAGATGGTCAACTTTATCAAACACCTGTGATCGATAACGACACCTTTTAAATCGAAAAACTAGTTTGTGGGAGCAATAGACATCAAGCAGATACTGAGGCAGTGGAATAGTTCCATGGGCTCAGTATCCAATGGAATGATTCCATTCTCTCAATATCCCAACGGAGTGGTTCCATTGGCTCAGTATCAGTCTACCCGCATTAATATATTCGTATTTGTCATACTTTTTCAGCAAGGATTAATTTCCCTCACCAGGAAGGCAGTGAGTCACATGCGCAGAGACGAGGGAGGCGCCTGCGGCACCATCATTAACGTATCCTCAATCGCTGGTCTCGTCAAGTACTCAATAATGCCCGCGTACGCCGGCGCCAAGGCAGCTGTACTTCACTTCAGTTTGAGCCTCGCGGTATAATGTTTCCATATTAGAACTGCAACCCATTTATATTTTATTGCTGACTGTACAATAGTGGAAGTCTACAGATCGGTACAGTCGGGGCCATGATACCTACATATATATATAATTTATGTATTAACAGATAGAAGCAATGCTATAATATATATCCCTACAGTCCAATCTGTGCAATAATACGTCTTGTTGCATCTAGATGACATGCTATATCTTTATTATAGCTCCGTGTGCGAGCGTTACCATGATAAATATATTGTAATGTAACGTAATATATCTTGTTTTGATATATATTATAGAGCTCTCTATAACGGACCTTTAAACGTACCCTACCTCACTGACATTGGCCAGCCTTAAGTACCATTAGCTCCTAACACACCTTAAATACTTCAAACGCGATATAGTATATCGCTACGGAACGGTAATAAAACGATTGAAGACTTATCGCGGATCACGTATCACGAAATTAATTTATAACATAAAAAGATAATCTTATCAGATTACAGGCTTATACAACACAGTTGTAATTGTTACATTTTCAGGAAGCACCATTCTACCAGAAGACCGGTATACGAGTGATGACGATGTGCCTCGGACCGACGCAGACACCTTTGATGCAAAACGTGATAGAAAAATCCATAGACAAGGAGAAGGCGTCCGTAATGATCGAGCGATTGCCTTACACCGCATATCAGTCGTAAGACAATTGATTTTTTATTTAAAAGTTTACATGACACTCACCTTATTTTCCATTAAATGAAAACCCATATAAAACAAGCGATAACATGTACGAACTATACCTAGTAATGAAACTACTAAAGCATTCCGACCATTTGCACGGGAAGATAAATGAATTTAAGGATGATTTAACTTCGCCCTTCCAACCTATAAGACCCACCCATCGGTGCGTTTATTTTTAGCCCCAAACATCAATACCTGACGGGTGTATCAGACAAACATACAATAAAGCTAACGCGTTCAACATCGCTCATAAGAAACAACAGCTACATACATATTTACATGTAGATACACAGTTTTATTTTCAATTAAATATTTTATGTATACAAAACAAATTTATAGTAAAAAAAATAGTACTTCTACAGAAATCTCTTCCAGCAGACCTGTGACTGGACAAAGGTTAACTGTAAATAATGGCAGATACAATTCACAAAGATTGAATACACATACGAGTACATATTATCTTCATAATATGGAAAGCGTATAAAAATAAGCGTTCGAATAAAAATCTCTGTGACCGCGTTTCACTGAGTCAGTACAAGTATTGAAAAAGCACTCGTATTCTAAAAAATATATAAATTCTAAAGGCAATATTGATAAAATGGAAACGTTGTAAACATGGCTAATCAAACAGACCGCCAATGGCGACGCAGGGGCTCAGCCTAGACGGCTAGGTCAATCCATACTAAGCGTGCCACACAATTAACTTACATACAGTTACCACATATATCTAAGTCCAGTTACATTGTTGTCTGGAATTAAGTAGAAAAAAGGATGAATCACTAACACTTCAGTAATGTTTTACGGTTACTATAATGCAGTTGCTGTTAACATTGACATACCTGCTCCTGTAACTAAGATGTAGCCAGAAATCGATGTCCATGTTCCTATATCCCAACTAACACGAGTATTTGAGTTATCTCATGAAATTTTTAGTGGGCTCAGACCTTACACCTATATATTATTAAGTACAAAATAATGAGTAAACAACAGAAATATAATCTATTCCTTCACTATACCAGGGTGGAGAAAGGAGTTGAGGCAATGGTGAAGTTGTTCGAAGTAGGATCCAATGGTTCCGTGTGGCTTGCAGTCCAAAACCAAGAGTCGAAGGATATAGCGCCAATGATAAACGAATTTCAGAATACCTTGTACAAAATGTTCAATATGTAATGTAGTGCCTACCACAACTCTCCATCATCAACTGGGTTGACTGGTAGAAAATGCCTATTGGCATTAGGTGCGCCCTTTGTTAACAACAATATAGAATGAATAAATAAATAAATCGAATTGTTTCCTAATAGATCTTTCTCGCAGGATTAAGCTTATGAATATTGCTAATGACATACACAAAGATATTGTTCAGATCGCTTAAAATTTAAGTTTATTATGAGAAAAGAAAATGTTGTCGTTTAGAAACGTCGTAAAATCTTATATCAATCAAATTCGTTGACAATTTCCAAATGTATTATTATTATTATGATTCTCTATATTTTACGATATAAATTAATTAAACCTCCTGCACAATAATCATCAACATTCTTGCGATAAAATTCGGAAATGTTGTATACATATCTTTATTTATATTTAATATCTGGCCATAGCTTAATAAAAAAATGTTGCCAATAACCGAAATATATGAAACAAAACTGTGTTAAACAGAAAAATAAAAAAACACTTTAAATGTCAAATGTGTGTATAATTTCCTCCCCTGTGATAAAACGCATAAAAATATGGTTTAAACGAAACATACAATGTTCTAAGTAGAACTTATAGTGTATCATATATAAAAAGGTTTTTAGATTTCAATATACATAAGTCGACCTGTTATGGATATATATGTCCAAACTGCGGGAAGTCTGGAGCGCACTACAACGTGGCAATCCAGAATATGTTACCGCTTAGCCCTATATCAATACAACTTGTAGGACATTATTTTATACAAAACATATAAGATTTTATGTCATCCATTAGGCTTAGACACATGAGTCTTACGTTTTGTTCTCGATATAGTAATGAATCATATTTCTGGCTCAACTTTCCATTACCGCCCACGCTCCTCAACATAGAATAAATAAAAGCGCTTGGCAGTAGTCAACGTCACATTCTATTTCTCAGAGTTAATTGTAGCACTCACTAATTGAGGTATATTTCTTAAACAAAAGGTATCCATTTCCATTTATACATCTGTCACTTTTATCTGTTACGGAATTTATTGCCTATCTATACTTTAATAGAGGTAACGGACGGACACGTGACTTTAATTTAAAGATATATACATATATAGGCTAACCGTTTTACCGAGACGAAATAACTAAGAAACTAGACAATGTTTTTTTTATAATTAAAATGTCTTTCATACTTTCATAATTTCTTAATGGGTAACATTTTAGAGAGAAAGCACTTTTAAACAAACTTTATTAACAAATAACACTCCCTCCCACGTGACCTGAAAATCTTGTGCTATAAAAAGTAGAAATGGTCGCGCAAAGAATTTCTCTTGGTTAAAAATTTGTGAACAAAAAGGGCTATTGTCTTCTCTGGGGATGCAATATCTATAATAGTTAAAAATGTGAAGCAAACGATAAGAAAGAATCTCGCGTCAAATCCTATACACGTCCCAATAGATTATAAATATAGATCAAGAATTTATAATATTAGGGTTTTAAATCTATAACCTTAAAACTAGTCATTATGAGAAACGACAATAATATTGCAATAACGAATCAAATCCATATGTGTACAATGTACATATATGCATGTTCCTTATACTTACAACAAACACCCAAAACGTATCGAGGTAAATACGAATTTACCTTTAAACATCATCAGCATAATCAGCCTACTGCCGTCCACTGCTGGACAAAGGCCTCTCCGATGGCACGCCACTGAGCTCGATCTTCAGCTTGCATTATTGTAGCAAAATAAAAACGACAATTGTAAAAATGGATAAAATACAAACGCAAGAATGTTTCTTACACTCACTTCAAATTCAAATTTTGCACATATAGGAACTAGGGGTACATTTGGTACACATATTAAACAACCCTTACCATCTTTTCGGTGCGAAGCGTAGGCTGATGAGATAAAAATAGCCGTCACGTTGTTCAAAGGACGTGTGACTTAAATACATGACAAAAGTGTCGATAATATAATCCTATTGTGTTATAGAAAATAGCATGTTTTGTTGGCATTCCTCTCTCTATTTTCACCCAGACTAGACGCTTTCCATTGTTCTCATCTGACGGGAACAATTTGAGATATAATGGTGTGAGTAGGTATAATATACTAGGATGATCTAAATAACAATATACTAGGATAGGAGGATAATGATTATTATTATATAGGTATAATGTAGTACGATGTATCTAATCGGGATTTATTCTTTGTAACTATAATACTATAACGTACGAGACCAAATTACACATGACTACGATAAATAGGCTGATAATAACGATGATCAATTAATATGGATTCATGATAAGATTTATATGCTTTCCATATAACATCACAATTGTGTTTCTGCGAAGGGGTAGCCAGATGATTGTAGTGCCCGCTCGCAAGTTTTACCTGTTATGTTTTACGTCATGTGGAATAGAGTTACGAGCTAATAATAGGAAATTCAAGTTAGAAAAACCCAATAAGACCCGACCCAGGAATCAAACCCAAGATCTATCGCTCCGCAGTCGCTCTTTGCAACCACTAGACCAATAAGGCAGTCCAATTCGCTTTATACAAACAATCTAATTGCTTACTACGAATTCATGCGAAATTTTGCAATATATGTTTGTGAACTCAAATACTTCACCATTTAAATTTGTCATTGCTTCGATATATTTTAATGAAACGTTGAAGGTTACTCTCCTCCCTGACTGACTGAAAGTGTTCATCAATCACCCCGACGGTCGCCGGTCATGATAAATCGCGAAGGGCGCCAAATTACATTTTTATACTTTTATCACCTCGAGAGTTAATGGCATGTAGCCCCAAAAATTTAAAAAAGTCGATTAATAACACAAGCTATCATATTTATAAACACGAGACAACAAGACTTAGACATCAAATTGCTGAAAACGGGTGTTTCTCGAAAAAGTTTCGAATAAAGGAGACCTGTAAGCTTTAGAATGCTGCTAGCTAGCCACCACACTCTTGGTCAGCATGGCATACAATGAGCTTTATGCTTCTCATTTCGAGAGGCGGCCCCTGTCCAAAAGTAAATCGTTAAAGGGATTAATCATAAGCAACCTATTAAGCATTAGTAGCAACAAATTCAACTAAAACGTCACGCGAGACATTCCAAATCGATAGGATAGGAGTTCAGTTGCCATATAAAGTACCTGTACAAGGCAGGTACGACGTACATTCATAAAATGCGAGCCGGGAGAGAACCAGCAGAACCGTTCACATCGATTGACGCGACGGCTCGGCGCCATTGGCCCGCGCGCGTGACGTCACGGTATCGACCCCGCCGCCCACGCGCACGCATGCGTCAACGCGCCCGCCGCCGCCCCATTGGTCGACGCCGTAGTGTGCGTTCGACGACGTATCGCCTGTTTTGGTACGTTTGTATTGGATAATTCTATATCGTATCCTTCAGAATTTATTTTGAAAATGAGTTCGTGTGCATTTTTACTATACCGCTCTAATACAATATGGCGCCGCTCTCTGCCCGTGTTATACCCATACTGTATATGATTGTTGTTGTATAGTTGATGTTGGAATTTGCTAGCGTTACTTATAAAGTGACGGACGAGGAAATACCATATTGTATAAAAAATTACATTCCTACCGTTCCTAACCTTGGCTTGTCAAAGTACTAACTGAGAGAAATACCTTAGTAAAATGAAGAAAAAACAATAAATCTCATTTTATCATCATGAATACTTCTCTTACTTATCAAGTTTATACGTTAAAAAATAGGTTAGTGGAGATTTTCATCAAGTATGTCACGAAGCCATTACTGAGCAGACATGCGTAGGCAGGAGTCAATTGAATTAGGTGTGTTTCTAAAACCATACGCGCACTCATTGCAGGCCTATAAACTGACGGCTGATGGAATGTGTGGGTTGAACATAGGGTCCCCATAATATAAGAGATTTGAGTATTGACTAAAAAAAAATTTGTAATGATTATTGACTATTAAATGACCATTGACTGATACATAATTTATTAATATTCATGATTGCATAGTCTATACTCTATATATGTAAGTATATGTATGTATATATAAATACATTGACAGAGGTCTGCCGTTGTGCGCATATCCCCATACGCCGCTTGCTCTCGCGTTATTAACCCTAATTATTTTAGTGACAAACAGTCAAAAACACGTAACTTCACGTCCGTAATCCCCGAAGGGGTAGACAGGGGAGCGTAGACACTCCCGCGTTTCAAC